>JASDQU010171912.1:5631-19207 GCA_032191745.1 Picea mariana
CTTGGAGATCTCTGATCCCTAGGAAGAAGTTATTAAAATAGGTGATGGTGGTTGAACATCATTTCCACCATAAATGGAAAGCCAAGGAAAGGACTGTCAGTTATTCCACTCAGCTGCAGACTCGTTCTGAAGCATGATTGTGTCTGGCAAAGTTCACATCTGACCAAAGATTGCATGCACAGTCTTCCAGGAGGCATGCAGATGTAACACCTTCATTGTGATGACTCAAACTCACTTCTGCAGTTTTGGCTCTGAGTATTTAGGAGTCATTCTCATATTTTGTTAGGGTCGATGGTTGAGCTAGGCTCCCAATTTGTAAATTTTTAACAAAGCCTCTAGTTCTCTGGTTATGATATGCATTTGAGACTTCTTGTTTAATGGAAGTCAGTGTCTATCTCATTTATTTTGCCTCTGATTATGAAATTCGAGCATGGATGATCTAGTCGAGTGTTGTGATTGTAATGTAATGAAGGTTTGATTGTAGTACTGTCGCAACGTTTTAGTTTCTTGAAGTTTTTAGACTTAAGAGGATATTATATATGAATATTTTCCTCAACAGACTGCTGGAAGACTAGATGTCCATAGCATACCATTTCATTCTCCTTAAACTCTTCCCCCTACTCACCACTACACTGCAAATTATTGATCGAATTTAGATCAAAACCTCACTTGCCTATGAGTGCCAACCCAGTTTTTTGAGTTAGAACAATACCATCCCGAGTCTGCATCCATTAGACCACCTTTAAACTATTCATTTGTGACATAAAACTGATGGGTATCAGGCTTACCTCTACAACAATCTAGAGGTGACTTTTGGTGCTAACACGCATGGTAATGGATGTTTGATTATTATGATGTTGTGATAGATTTCAGTATCTTAAACGTGAGTTCAAGATTTCTCTTGTACCTGAGTTTTTCTTCAACAAGTTGTTTGAAAGCCAAATGCTCATGGAAGACTTTTCCACCTTTCTCACTAAGTCTTCCTTCTACTCACCTTTAATCTTAAACCACTGATTGAAGTTAATGAGGACCACATTTCCCTATGCATTGATTTTCCATTTTCTGTGTTAAAACATTCTTTGGCTGAGCTTTGTCCATTTGACCTCCACTCATAAACCTACCTCCACAAACATTTTGATGGGTACGAGGCTTATCCTCTTGCAAACTGAGGGTGACTCTCAGTGCTAACAGATCCCATGAAAAAATTGGTTGGGTAACAAGTTCAAATGCACTATATATGCCAATTCAAGTATACATTTTTGCTAAGCCAACCATGGATAAGTGAATTATGCAAAGGTACTAAAATATCAATATCTAGTTCAAATTCATGCATCTATTAAAAAACAATTAAAAAATATTATTATATTTATCACCTACATCTACTAAGACAAACTTACCGCCTAATTTAATGGGAAGATTATGTACAATTCCTATTGACTCACATGGTCAATCATCAAAGATTTGCAAATAGTGTTTCATTGTAACAAGGATGGGAGACCCAAAGAACTACCAAACAACCATCATAATATAGGAATAGACTCTATCATTAACTATACATTGATGAACACAAAGGTTCTTAACAATGATCCAAATTACAAAGGGTTGGAGGAAGGAAAACATGGTGACAAAATTTTTTCCAAGGTGAAGGTCATGGTATTAGAATTTGAGGTGGGTATACTTCTAGTCTCCTTAGAGTGTGTAGGTATAGTAGGAAATGGTCCATTAGAGATTATATTCATATTAGGGTAGAGCCTAATATTATATGACAGTTCAAGTATACATTTTTTCTAATCCAACCATGGATAAGTGAATGATGAAAAGGTATCAAAATATCAACATCAAGTTCAAATCCATGCACCTAGTAAACAACAATTCAAAAACATTACTAGATTTTTCAAGAGTAATTAAAATCATGGAAGTGTTTTTATCCTAAAAATATTAGACAAAATTCCATGTGTTTGAAAAATCAATGATCATAAGAGTGGTCCAAGGTATCATTGTCATGTGCAATATGTGGTGCTAGTAGGAAATAATCAAAGATATTTCTAGCGGAGATGGAGTCTAATGGCATGCCAGTGGAGTGGGTAGATTTGGTAGGAAGTCAATAGGAGAACCAAAGTGGAGGTTATCCCAAGTACCATCAAATTAAGGTATATCATCCAATAATTTTTCATCATCATCTAAATTCATGGCTAATGAGGCAAGGCCACTTTTAAACATGGGAAAAGAGAGTGAATTTGTGGCTCCCAAGTGTGAACCTACAATATCAATATCCAAGTTTATGTTCTTCAAAATATCCAAAGACTCGTACTCTATGAGAGTGGAGGTTGTGCAAATGGTGGTAGTGGCCACATAAGGAATTTTTTATTTAGGTCATGATCCAACCAAACAATAGGGATAGACTTAAAATGAGCTACTAAAGGTGAGACATTGTATTGAGTAAGATGTAGTTGAGAACTATAACATGTGAGTTGATCAATGCTCATAATGGATCCTTCATGTGGAAATTCATGAAATTATAGAGAAAATATTCCATAACTTCCATGTAATACACATAATTTCACCTATGAAGAAGGTTGAAGTCAAGAGGGGTGATCAAAATTGCTACATCTACCAAGAAAAATTTATCACCTAATTAAATGGGAATATCATGTACAAATCCTATTGACTCACATGGTCAATAATAAAAGGTTTAGAAATAAGGTGTCATTGTTACAAGGATGGGAGACCGCAAGAACTACCAAAAAACCATCATAATATAGGAATTGACTCTCTCATTAACTATACATTTATGAGTAAAACGGTTCTTAAAAATGACCCCAATTAAAAAGGGTTGGAGGAAGGAAAACATGGTTCTAAAATGTTGTCCAAGTTGAAGGTCAGGGTCCTAGAATTTATAGTGGGTATACTTCTAGTCTCCTCAGAGTGTATCGGTATAGTAGGAAATGGTCCATTAGAGAGAATCTTCAAATTAGGGTAGAGCCTAATCTTATATGCTAGTTCAAGTATACAATTTTGTTAAGCCAACCATGGATAAGTGAATGGTGCAAATCTACCAAAATATCRATATCTAGTTCAAATCCATGCATCTATGAAACAAMARTTCAAAAATGYTATTAGATTTATCAAGAGTAATTAAAATCATGGAAGTGTTTGTATATTCAAAATATTAGACAACATTCCAYGTGGTTGAAAAATCAATGATCATAAGAGTGGCCCAAGGTATCATTTTCAAGTGTGATATGTGGTGCTAGTAKSAAAKAATCAAAGATATTTCTAGAGGAGGTGGAMTCTAAGGGMATGATAGTTGAGAGGGTATCTTAGGTATGAATTCAATAGGAGAACTAAAGTGGAKGTTATCCCAAGGACCATCAAAATATTCCCATGCATCCAATAATTTTTCATCGTCATCAAAATTCATGGTTAATGAGGCAAGAGAACCTTAACACATGGGAAAAGAGAGTGGATTTGTGGCTCCCAAGTTGATGTAGGAACATCATAATCAATGTTCAAATAGGTTGAGTGGAGGGCAACTCAACATCCAACACACACATTTAAATCGATTTTGATCCCAAGGAGAGCACATCATTTTGATGTTTTGAAAGTATTGTAATTAAAGAACTTTTAATGTTTGGAGGCTTGAGCCATTGTATGAGATCGCAGAAGATTGTAATATATTTAATGCAAATGGGATTGTACAGATATTGAGCATCAAATCGTATCTGGGTTGTAAATTCCCATTTATTGTAATAAGTCTTGGTAGGAGAATTTAACTATGATATGATAGAACTTTGGTAGATTTGAGGGAAGGCTCGAGAAGCCCCTTGTGTATAAATGTATGTATTGTTTACCAAAATGAGTCTACTGAAGGTTGTTGAAGAATACTCTATTTTTCTATTGAGATTGTTGTTTTTGTTGATCAGTTGTTAATAGAGGAGTTGTAGAGAGATATTATAGAAAACCTTGTACATTTTTACTTAAGTAATATTATAGAGGAGAATTGATTTCATATCTTTGCACATGTTTTCCTTTGAGTAAGTGGGTAATGCTATGTTATTTGTTTTCTGTGTTTTATATTCCTGTGTGTGCATATTATGGTTGAGTATATGAACTTGTGATGTCTTGTAAGTTTCAATTGTTTCTCTTCTGAGACCCTGGTGCAAGGAGTGCACAGTGACATGCAAGAAGTGAGAAGGCAGAGTCGTTGTCAAACACAGTAGCTCAAAAGAGATAGCATGAAGTTTTGCAAGGCAAGTGCAAAGAATGCACGTATACTTAGAAGAGTATAGAAGATCAACAAGATCCATGCAAGGTGTCCACAGGGAAAACACTTAATCAAGTATTGGAAAATTTCCAAGAAAGGTGAGTGCAAGGAGTGCAAAGGAGGGTTTTCTAAAAATATTCAATTCTGAAGTCTTTCAAAGTTTCAGTAGAGCACAAGGAGTGTGCAAGGGGTTCAAATCACCTTAAGAGAAAATGACCAGTAGAAGGAGAGGGTGAAATTACTTGGAGAAAATATTTTATCTTGTTGAATTCGAGTGGACGAGATCCATTTGGGAGAAGCCAATATCTCTTGCGATCATCAAATTTGGGGAAGGTGAAAGGGTTTTAACCCTTGAAGTCCTTAGGACTTTGCGAGTTCAGATATTTTTCATGCTTAAGAACAAAGGAGACAAATTTCCCAAAGCCCCAGGATCTGAAGTGAATATGGACCATCCATCATCGAGGACACGTGTCCATATATCGAAGATAGTCCATAATTTCGGCTATTCGGAAGAATTGGAGTGTGGTTGAAAAAATACGCAAGACTCTCGAGACTTCGAAAGTCAAAGTGAATCCTAACTATTGATAGTGAGTACACACATCAATAGATCTTAGACTTTGCAAGTTCGGCAGTCCAGGAGAACGGAGGCTAAAATTCTTGTGGTTCGAGAACTCTCGAAGTCCTAAAGCCCATAGTAGATCCAGGCCATCCATTGGCTAGGATGCATGGATCATGGATTGTGACTTCTCCTCATTTCAAAGTTTGACACTCCCAAGAGTTGAGTGTATTAACCTCTTGGAACTCATGAAGCTGGGATTCACATAGAATATCAAAGTGATCGATCACTAAGAAGGTGTGAACCATTGATTTGGGGACCCTTTGGAGGATCGTCAGTTCAACGTGCAGAGGTATTGTAACATGGATCATCCAGATCTCTCGAAGCTCGAAATTCTGGAGTCAACCCCAGGCATTGGCTACTGATAGAATGAGAGTGGTCGATCCCTGCCCTTCACAAATTTAGAATTCATGGATCCGGGAGGAAGTACAAGTTAGGTGTTGAAAGGCTATGAAGCCCGAAGCCCAGAGGAAACATTAGTCTTCAATCTGAGATAGACATCGATTGTTCGATATTCCTCATTCGAATGTTCATGGGCTCTGCCTTTGGAAGGTTTATGGTGTGTTTCTTTTGGATCTCCTGAAGACCGGAGCTCCAAAGTCCCGAATTCTTTGGTAATTTGAAATTTTTCCTACAATGGTCACTTAGAAGACTCTGCTAGATTACTATAACCCTCACGGACCTGATATTATATTTGGGTAAAAGAGAAAATTCTTGTGGGGATTGATTCTAGGGGTTCAGTGGGAACTAGAGAGTTAATTCGGCTCCTTACAGTAAAATATACTTAGACTGGGAGGTCACGTGAACCCTGGGAGGAGGGGGGTTTGTAAAAAAAATAGATTTGGAATCATGCTACCAAGGAGAAGAAGAAAGAGACTGCTAGTAAACACATCCATGGGAAAAGAGATGAGACAACTTCATGCTAGTTTGGACACCATGGAGACATCACAAATAAGAGAACCTAAATCTGGTGATGTCAACAAAGCTAAAATTGAATTGGTTGAATCAGAAGAAGTCGCAGGAGAGCAAGAAGTAGAGGAGCGACTGCTGAGAGCTATTGTAAAAATGGGAGCCAAAGGAAAAATGGAAGTCCCAATGTATGAAGGTAATTTCAATGTTGAATAACTACTCAATAGGATAAGTTCTTTAGTTAAGTACTTCAACTATGAGAAGGTCGATGATGAGAAGAAGGTGAAGTATTATGTGACCGGATTGAAGGGACATGCAACACTATGGTGGGACAAATTGCAAACTGACATAAGATGCAAAGGTAAGTCAAATATCAATAATTGGGATAGAATGGTAGCCAAGTTAAAGGATAAATTCATACCCAAGGATTATCAAATAAATTTGTTAATGAAGTTGAAAAATATGAGACATAAAGGTTTTTCAGTGAAGGAGTACACTGAAGAGTTTTACAAGATGATCATAAGAGCAGGCCATAGGGAGAATGATGAAGAAAAAGTTGCTAGGTATATTAATGGCCTAAGATATGAAATCCAAGATGAAATTACCATGGTGACAATGAGAACTATGGAAGATGTTTATTATGTATCCCTAAAATAAGAGGAAAATTTGGCAACAAAACAGATTCAATGAAACAAAGGAAAGAGTCCAAACAGAGGTAGAGGCATTGTTAGAGAAATTTTCTAGAAACCCAGAAGAGAAACTGAAAAATATCATAGTCAGACAGAGAAAGGAGGATGTTCTAGAGGAGGACACTATGGAGGAAGAAGTTTTTTTTCTGAAAGGAAGAGGAAGAGGAAGAGGAGGATAAGTGAAGTGTTATTCCTATGGAAAGACATGGCCCATGTCTTGGGAATGTCCTGAGAAGAAAAATGCAGGGACTGGAGAAGCTCACATTTATGAAGCACAATGGAAGAATGTGGAGATAGAGATGAAAACATAAGTAGTGAAAGAAGGAAGATCACTCATGATGAGGAAAGTTATCATAACTCTAGAGAAATAGGTAAGAGAGCCGGTCTAGAGGAAGAATTTGTTTAGAACTGCTTGCAAGGCTAGAGACGGGGTACGCAAGGGGATTATATACATTGTAAGTACTGATAATTTGGTATCCACAAAGATGGTGGAAAAGCTGATGTTGGAGAAAACTACACATATGAATCTGTATAAGGTGTCGTGGTTGCAAAAAGGACATCAAGTCATGGTAATTCGACAATGCAAAGTTGAATTTAAAATAGGTGGTTATAAAGATGAAGTTTTATGTGATGTCATACCTATGGAAGTTTGTCATGTTCTATTGGGGAGACCATGGAAATATGACATGTATTCCATACATGATGGGAGAAAGAACAATTGTACCCTTGAGAAGAATGGGTGTAATCATATGTTGTTGCCAATAGAAGATAAATGAGTCAAAGAAGAAGCTAGTCCTAGTATACTTCTCATGAGTGGGAAGAAACTATTGAAAAAATTCAAGAAAGAATAGGAAATGTAGCTTGTTTTTGTAGGTAAGATGAGAGTCATTCTCACAAGAACTTCTATGGATGATTTACCTATGAAAGTCCAAGATTTATTCGATTAGTTTGTTGATATTGTGGGGGATGGCTTACCTCACATTTTACCAGGGATGATTTTAAGGATGGAAATTTATGTTAAAATTTAGAAACCTTGGCGAATATTACTAATCCTTCATATGCCAACTATAAATGTTTTGCAATATTTTTGTAAAAATATTCAAATTTCTAAGGATTTTATATAGTTTGTATAAAATTTTGGCGATTTGTAAGGTAAAATAATTTTATCCTATAGAATTTGGGTGAATCATTTTTAGAATGGCGAGTCTTTTTTGGGAAAAAACATGGAAAATTAGCCCATGAGCGAAATTTAGCCCCTAAAATCATCCTTGTGTGACTTTACCGCCCATCAGGAGTATCAGTCTTCATATTGACCTTATTCCATAAGTAAGTTTTCCAAACAAAGAAGCATATAGATTGACCCCTAAAGAGAATGAAGAGGTCAAGAATCAAGTCCAAGAGTTGTTGGATAAAGGTTTGATAAGGGAAATTTTGAGCCTGTTTGTTGTACCAACTGTGTTGAGTCCAAAGAAGAATAGAGGTTGGAGAATGTGCACAAATTCAAGATCCATCAACAAGATAACCATGAGTTATAGATTTCCTTTACCCATAATGGATGGTTTCATGTATTGTTTGAGTGGAGCTAGTTATTTTTCCAGGATAGACTTGAAGAGTGGTTACCATCATATCATGATGAGAGAGGGGGATGAATGGAAGACAACATTCAAAACAAATGAAGGATTGTATGAGTGGCTTGTTATGTCATTTGGATTAACGAATTCCTCAAGTACGTTTATGAGATTAATGAATGAGGTACTCAAGGATTTTATTGGTAAGTTTTTAATTATTTACTTAGATGAAATATTAGTTTTTAGTAACACTGAAGAGGAGCATTTCAAACATTTGAAGATGGTGTTGAGGAGGTTAGAACAGGAAAAGTTGTTCATAAATTTAAGGAAATGTTCTTTAATGAAAACAAAAATTATATATTTGGTATTTGTAATCTGTTAAAATGAATTGAAGATGGATCCAGAAAATGTGAGGGCAATTAGAGGATGGTCTTCTCCAAGAAGTGTATTTGAAGTAAGGAGTTTTCATGGGTTGGAAAGTTTTTATAGGAAATTCATCAAGAATTTCAGCAATATTTGTGCACCCATACTGGACACCATAAAGAAGGAGCATAGATGTTTTAATTGGACAAAAGAAGCTAAGAAAGGATTAAGAGTATTCAAAGAAAAGATAACATAACAACCTATCTTAGTTCTGCAATATTTTAAGAATACATTTCAGGTAAAATGTGATGCAAGTGGAGTAGCCATTAGTGCAGTTTTAAGTCAAGACAATAATCCTGCCACTTATTTCAATGAGAAGCTGCATGATGTTAAGGGAAAATATTCCACGTATGAAAAGGAATTTTGTATTGTAATTCAAGCCTTGAAAAAGTGGATCCATTATATTATCTTGAAGGTGTTCATTTTATATTCTGACAATCAAGATTTGCAGTTTATAATGAGACAAGATAAGTTGAACCAGAAACATTCCAAATGGGTATAATTCATGCATAATTTTACTTTTTTTATTAATCATGCTAGTCGTAGTGCTAACAATGTTGCATATGCTTTGAGCATGAGATGTTTGATCTTGCAGGAATTCCAGGTGGATACATTGGGGTTTGAACACCTCAAGGATATGTATCAAGAAGATCCAGATTTCAAGGAATCTTATGAAGTATGCGAGAACCATTTTCTAAGCGACATAAATCAGTGGATAAACTATATAATCCAGGACAGACTGTTGTTCAAAGGTAGCCAACTGTGTATCCCGAATTTTTCAATGAGGGACAACTTGTTAAAGGAGAAGCATAGTGTAGGTTTGGGTGGATATTTTGGCTATGATAAGACATATGCAAAATTGATTTTTTCATACCATTGGCCATGTATGAGATCCGATTTGAATAAATTCGTAAACAGATGCAGAATTTGCTAGTATGCAAAAGGAAAACAACAAAAAACTAGATTGTATCAATCATTTCCTATTCCAGACAAACCGTGGGATGCCATAAGTATGGATTTTGTTCTGGGATTTCCAAGAACCCAAATAATAAATGATTCTATCTTTGTAGTGGTTGACATATTTTCAAAGAAGGCACATTTCATACCATGTCAGAAAACCAATGAGGCTACTCACATAGAGAATTTATTTTTCAAGGCGATTGTGAGATTACATGGGTTGCCAAGGAGTATAGTCTTAGACCGAGATACTAAATTTGTGGGACACTTTTGTAGAAACTTGTGTAAGAATTTGGGGACAAGTTTTTCTTTTGTTTCAACATATCATCCTTAGACAGAAGAATAGACTAAGGTAGTAAATCGAAGCTCAAGGAATTTGTTGAGGAGCTTGGTCTTTGAGCATAACAACTAGTGGGATCAAATTCTACCCCAAGAAGAGTGTCCATATAATGAATCACCGAATATGAGTACTAGTAAGAGCCCATTCCAGATAGTATATAGAATACATCCAAGAGGAACTTCAGAGTTGAGAGATTTGGGACGAGATGAGTTCTGAAGTGCAGGTGAAAAATAATTTGTTGTAGAGATGTAGAAGTTGGATGATCATATCAAGGGAGAACTACAAGATAGAAGCCATAAATACAAAAGAAAAGTAGACCAAAGAATAAGAGAGGTTCATTTTGAAATAGGAGAGAAAGTCTTGGCACACCTGAGGAAAGAGAGATTTTCAAAAGGGAAATATAACAAGTTGATGATGAAGAATACATGACCATGTAAAATTATTAGAAAGTTTGTTGCGAATGATTATGAGATTAAGTTGCCAAAGGACATTAGAATATCACCAATATTAAATGTAGCAGACTTATACCTTTACAGGATGGATGATATAGATGAAACATATGACTAGGAGGAGATTCGGTGGAAGCAATAGATTCCCATAGCAGAGAAACCACGGATAGAGAAATTTTTTGATCATAGGATTGCTAAGAAGATCGGGAGGAAAGTTTACTATGAGTATCTAGTTAAGTGGAAAGATCATCAAGCAAAAGATGTTAGTTGGGTAACTAAGACTGGCATCCAAAAGCATGGAAAGACAATGGAGGAGCTCATGGACAGGATTCCATGAATCTTTTCGTCCTGAGCAGTATGATGTAGGAGCATCGTCATAAATGATCAAAAAGGTTGAGTGGAGGGAAGATCAATATCCAGCGCACACATTTAAATTGGTTTTGATCCCAAGGAGAGCACTTCATTTTGATGTTTTGAAAGTATTGTAAATAAATAAATTTTAATGTTTGGAGGCTTGAGCCATTGTAAGAGATCGCAGAAGATTGTAATTTATTTAATGCAGATAGGATTGTACAGATATTGAGCATCAACTCGTATGTGGGTTTTAAATGCCCATTTATTGTAATAAGGTTTAGTGGGAGAATATTTTAATTATGATATGATGGCCTTTAGGTAGTCTGGAGGGAAGGCTCAAGAATCCCCTCGTGTATAAATGTATGTATTGTATGCCCAAATGAGGCCACTGAAGGTTGTTGAAGAATATTCTATTTTTTTACTGAGATTGTTGTTGTTGTTGATTAGTTGTTAATAAAAGAGTTGTAGAGATTTTTTGCAAAAAACCTTGTACATGTTTACTGAAGTAATATTATAGAGGAGAATTGCTTTCAAATCTTTGCACATGCTTTCCTTTGAGTAACTCGATAATGCTTTGTTATTTGTTTTTTGTGTTTTATATGAATGTGTGTGCATATTAGGGTTGAGTAGATGAACTTGTGATGTTCTGTAAGTTTCAATTATTTCTCTTGTGAGACCCTGGTGCAAGGAGTGCACAGTGCCATGCAAGGAGTGAGAAGGCAGAGTCATTTTTGAACTCAGTATCTCAGAAGAGATAGAGTGAATTTTTGCATGGTGAGTGCAATGAGTGCACATATGCTCAGTGGAGTATAGAAGCTTGAGAAGACCCATGCAAGGTGTGCATAGAGACAACACTTAGTCAAGTGTTGCAAAAGTTCCAAGAAAGGCGAGTGCAAGGAATGCAAAGAAGGATTTTCTAAAAATATTTAGATATAAAGTCTTTCAAAGTTTCATGAGAGCACAAGGAGTGTGCTAGAGGTTCGAATCACCTTAAGAGAAAAATCTCAGGAGAAACAGCAGGCAAAAGTCCTTGGAGAAAATATTTTATCTTTTTAAAGGTCAAGTGGATGAGATCCATTCGGGAGAAACCAAGATCTCTTGCGATCATCAGATCTAGGGAAGATGCATAGATTTTAACCCTTGAAATCCTTCAGACTTTGTGAGTTCAGAGATTTTTCGTGCTTAGGCGCAAAGGAGACAAGTTTCCAAAAGTCCCGGGATCCTAAATGAATCTGGACCATCCATCAATGAGGACATGTGTCCATAGATTAGAGATAGTCCAAAAGTCCTACTATCTAGAAGAATTGGAGTGTGGTTACAAAAAAACACAAGACTCATGAGGCCCTGAAATTTGGAGGGAATCCTAGATGTTGATAGTGAGTACACGCGTCAACATATCTTAGACTTCGCAAGTTCGGTAGTCCAAGAGAATGGATGCTAAAATTATTGTGGTTCAAGAACTCATGAAGTCCCAAAGCCCAAAGCAGATCCAGATCGTTCATTAGCCAGGATGCATGGACCGTGGATCGTGACTTCTCGTCATTTCATAGTTCGGTGCTCTGGAGAGTTGAGTGTATTAACCTCTCGAATTTCCTGAAGCCTAGAGTCTTATAGAATATCATAGCCGCCGATCACTAAGAAGGTGTTGACCATTGATCTGAAGACCCCGAGTGATGATTTATTTATGTTATATATTTTATTTATTTCAATAATTAATTTATTTCTATTTTATTATATATATAAAATTATCATCATAAGTCATAAAACATTGGATCCATCCCCCCTCTTTTGCAAGTTTCCATCATTATTTAATTAATAAATTCCCATAAAACATAATATATTTTTCTATACGTTTCAATGTATTTTGGGAATAAGGTTTGAAATATAAGTTAATATAGTTTCAAGAAATTCCTAGAAAATAGGAACTCCCTATAAAATAGGAAATCCCTATAAAGTAGTAAATCCCTAGAATGTAAGACCTGGAGTGGTACATTTAGGTTTAGGTGGGAAAGGGGGAGAAGTAAAACAAGGGTAAAATATTTACAAGTTAGATTTAGTAAAAAAAATGAAAAAAAAAATATTAAAATTAAAACCATGTAAAATTAAATTAAAAGAGGAAATTTGATTTGTTTTTCTATTTTATTTTGTTTTTTATTTTTTAGTATTTTTTTATGTTCATTTATGAGAAAAAATATGTACATGTTAAATGGTAAAAATGATTAGTTTATTAAACATACATAGTTTACAAAAGAAATTAAATCAAATACATAAAATCAAATAAAATGTATACATAAATATTTACAAAATAAAATAAAACAAATTTAAAATAAAAATAAAAATAACATAAAATAAAATATATATACAAAAGAAGAATCAAATGTTTACAAAAAATAATAATATAATATAAGTGTTAGGCGGAAATATTGTCATTTAATTCCGTTGTAGTATTTGCCCAACCATTTAATTTGTCAAACCGAGGTTCGTAGGCTTACGAAGCACACACACTATATATGCAGGACTGAAGTAGAAGTAATCTAATCTAAATTGCTGAAATGAAACTAATTTAGGAAAGCAGGAAATATTAATCTAGGAACACTGGAAATTGCATAAAGGAAAAACAATACAACATGTGAAGAGTTAACGACAAATAACATATGTGAGCTCACACAATAAAGCTATCTTGAATTACATAACAGTAATCAAATGACAATCATGGAAGCATAATAATGAAAGAATATGAATCAAAGCTAAGAATCCTTTTCTCTTTTGAATCCTAATGACTACTCTAATTCTAATTACATCCTAATTGAATAATCTAATTCCCCTAATTTCATTCTCATGAAGAGAGAGCACTCTCTTTTATACATGAGAGCCTTGAAGATAAGATAACCATCTCATTATTACAGATCCACTATTCTCTCAACCTATTTTCCATTATTACAAAATATAATCCCTTTAAATCCTCACACATATCTCTCATATATCTTAGATAAGATATTCCAACCAA
>JASDQU010171913.1:8200-18903 GCA_032191745.1 Picea mariana
CATTCAAGATAATGTTCAAATCAATCATCAAATAATTAATCAAACTCTTGTAAGCATGCTACTAATCCAATCTTTAAATTACTCGGTAGAAAGGAAAGAAGTAAAATCTAAAAATTTAGACACACATAACTAATGATACATATTCACACGTGAATTCATGGTTCATATGTTAAGTATAACAAGTCTTGTGGTAGCACTTCACATTACATTTAGATTATTTATCTCCATGCAAACATGGCTCAAGATAGATCTTGTCATATATCTAAGCACATCTCTTTGATCAAAGAAAAGTGTTAAAGACCAAAATAGAACTAGCTACCATTTTTTTTGGATCTGGTCTCACAAAGGGATTGAAGTACAATATTTCACTTTAAGTGTTCATGTAATTATAATAATGATTGATTCGGCTCTCAAAAATATTGATATTAATGTATCAATTGAAATTTCATTAAATAGAAACAACAAGAAGACAACATATCAAACCAATATGAAGGTTGTAAATGAACAACTGAGTGTATCTACCAAAAGAGAAAATGTTTTAATTTATCTAAGTGTAAGGAACAATATAGGTCTATTGCTGGTAAAATGATCTAAATGCGAAAATACAAAACCAAATTGTTTGGATTTAATTGCATCTAAGCTAACTGGAATAAAATACAACTTAGCATCTCATTCTAGATTGGTGGAACCTTCCTAACTGGCTAGCGATCTTTGCCGAATTTGACGGAATTTTCTCAATCTTTGACGGATTTGAAAAATTCCTGCAGTTCTTTAAACGCTTCTTCTTTCTTTAACAATCTTCCACGAATTTGAACAAATGTGCGTGAAATATTCACTATTTATACCTTCTGCAGGAATCTTTAACGAAGTGAACGAATTCTTTGAGTTCTCACCTCCTGCAGCTCTTCTTCATCAATCTTTGACGATTCTTGAAAAAATTACAAGAATCTTTAATGCTTCTTCTCTATCAGTCTCTGCATCCTCATTCTTTCAAGCGTAGTATGCTCTACAACCTCGCGTGAGCTTGTTACGGTGATCTTTGAACGTAAGACGATTTGCTTCCTCGTGGAATTTTTCTGCGAGGATGTTTCGAGAGTATGATGAACAGCACTCCAATCCTTGTGAAAAAGACTGTGTCAAATGCTTCTTGAGATCTGTGTAAGCTCTGCGCTGTGAGGATCGTGTTTCTCTCCAGACTGTGTGAAGAGGCTTACTATTGAAGCTCTGATACCATGATAAATTGTGAAGCAAGAAATGCAGAGAAAAAGATAGAATAGAAAATAGTATATTAGAATGTAAGAAGAATTGAAGAAGTTAAGAAGTTACAATGAAATGGGAGATGGCTGAGCTAAATAGGCTCAAGAAAGACAAAAATAGAAAGTACAGCAGTCCAGAACAACTGGCAGTGTACAGTCAGATTGTTGAGGTTACATTATATTTAACAATTTCTCCAGAATTGGTAATGGTGATCAGCTTGCAAACATGGTTGTACAACCACAATTACCTCCACCACATTTCTTCAGAATTAGTAATGGTGATCAACTTGGGAACGTGGTTGTACCTCCCCCGTTACCTCCACCATATTCTTTCAGATTTGGTAATGGTGATCCGCTTGTAAACATGGTTGTGCCTCCGTTACTGTAACAACCAAATATTTATAAACATCATTCACATTCATACGCAATTTATTTCATAAACTGAGACAATAACTTCATAGCATAATATTGATTTTTACAACAGTAACTTCAGTAACTTAGATTTATCAATGGATAATGATATCATGACAGAATGAAACAAATACATAACTTAACAAATTTGCCTGGTTCTCATGCTAATATTTGTTGCCTTGCTCCTACCTTGCTGCTACCTGATACACAGTCCAACCCTGCCACAAACAAAGAATAACTGCCCAAAACTAATGTCCACCCTGCCAACTAGGAAAACTACCTATCTCCAGGATATCTATGGATATCCTGGCCCCCGTGCCCAAAACCTCCAGCAACTCGGTGCCTCAACTGATCAAAATCCACAGTCAGAAACTCTCTGCTCACAACAAATCCAACAGTCCTCAGAATCCATCCTCTGTCTCCCTCCATTCAAATACCCCTCACGTCCACTTCCTTTCCTCCCTTATTCCCCTTCACCAACTCATGCAGTTACTTAATCAACCACCACCGTGCATGTCCCTTATCCTTCCTTTAATGTTTTATCTTCTCGGGATTCATAGGCTATCCCTTGTTGCATACGAACCCATTTTATATCATATATCATTGATCTCTTAGATTTATTTCTCAGGTTATTAAATGTGATCTGTAGTTAAATTATTACTTAGTTGACCACAATTATATCCTTTAATTAATTAATAACTCACTTTATTAAGATCATTAAATCATCTTTGTTTAATTAATAACTTTTTACCACAATTAATCCCCTAATTAGTTTTACTTTATAATCTTTAAACATTTATCCAACTAGGTTTGTTACAGTTACCTCCAGCACATATCATCGGATTTGCTGATAACATGAATTTACATGCTCAACATGATCATGGTCGTCATTTACAAGCTCCAAGATTACGGCGGCGAAGAACAACTAACAGAAATAAATAAGAAAGTGGTATTTCTGGAGTAATTAGATTAACTAACTCTACACTATAATTAGATCATCTAACTATTATAGACTCTATATAATTAGTTCTATAATTGTGTTTCCACTTGTATATTTAATCCAACGGTCAAACTGATTATACCATTAGAATAAGTTGGATTGTTGTTTCTGTCGAATGTAATTTTGAAAAAAGGTGGCAGGGCCCATATCAGTTTTGGCTCTGTATTTCCATATTCTTTCGCAAAAGATTATATATTTAACTTCTTATGTTACAAGAGTGTAATTTTTTTGGTCATTACTCTCATATTTTCAAATAGAATGGATAATCTTAATTTTTAATAACCGTATTTAATGATGATAATCTGTATTTGATGTTTTTTCAATCAGGAAGTGGATCAACTGTCAAAAACAACATTACTTCGTAATGAGGATAGTATCTACTTTGAAAAAACACCATTACTTCTCAATGAGGATGGTATCTACTTTGCAGGAGGTGGTGAAGGAGAATCAGAGATTTTTGAAAGAATGGAAATCATCTAATAGTGTAAAAGGGTTAAGAAAAAGATGTTGATCTTTTTGGTTTTCTGTTAACTGAACTAAATTTTTGACTGATATATACTTCAGAGATCATTGCTCAAAGCTACAATTTTTTTATGTAATATGTATTAATAGTTTATAAAGTCTATGATGCTAAAGGATATGATAAAATGGTTCTTTTTGGACTTATTTATTGTAACAAAATTTGTTATATTTTATTAATATAAGTTTTTTTATTGAAATTTTTTTTTCTTTATTTGATATTTATGATACATATTTTGGGATAATTTTAACTTTGAAATTAAAATTAAATAATTTGTTTTAAAATGAATTATTTTAACAACTAGATGCCTTTGTAAATGAGTCAATTAATTTCATTACGAAATAAAATAAGATATAGTATTTAATGATGATAATTTGTATTTGATATTTATGATAAATATTTTGTATTTGATATTTATGATAAATATTTTGGGATAATTTTATTTTGAAATTGAAATTAAATAATTTGTTTTAAAATGAATTATTTTAAAATTAGATGACTTTGTAAATAAAAAAACATTATTAATTTCATTATAAAATAGAGTAAGATATAGAAAAAGAAATATGCCTCACGCAACAAAAAATATAGATTTTAAATGTATTTTTTATGATATTCAATGATGGAGACAATGTTTAATGATTTTCAACATATCTTGGAAAGCAAGATTTATTTAGGATATTTTTTGCGGATAAGATGGATATATTGTTTTTTGGGGATATGGTGTTAAATTGTGTTGATATTTAAATATTCGACTTAAATGATATCCATGGGAGCTACAAGGGCGTTATAAGATCCAAATGATAATTTTTTTATTTTATTGTTGATGAGTGGAAAAGAGAATGATGGGAGTCACAATGGGTCCCACCTATTTAAGTTATTATTAATTAGACCCTTATTATATATTATTATTAATTATTTATTCCCAAACTAATTAGTGAAGTTAATTTGACTTAACTAAAGAAAGTAATTGAACTACCTCAACTTATTGAGAAAGAATAAAGGTTCACTGAGAGGAAGAGATGAGGGGACAAAAGAAAATGAGAACTATAACAATAAGGTTTTCTTTCTAGTTAGTGAGATAACTTCAGTTTTCATTCATTTCTGAGTTTACTTGAAAGTCAAAACATGTTGTTGACAGTAGGGCCTTATTGAAGGCAGTAGGATTCAAAATTGAATCATACCATTCAAAAACTTGTTTTTAAGGTGTTTGATTTATCTTTGATAGTCTATGTACTCTTGTTGGTTTATGAATTAATTTTCATGGCTGATAAAGAATATCTTGCAGAGTCAAGTGGCAACATTTTGTGGCAAGCTGATCCAGATCATTAGTTTCAGTGTTATTTCACTATCAGAGTCATTTTGTATGGTTCCCATTGGAGAATTCTAAATTTGACTTTGGTCCATATCCTCACAGGGGTTTGTAAAAGAGAAATGTAGTTTTGTATCTGAGAATGAAATAAAAGTAGATCATTGTTCTGTCTCATACATGTGTTTTCATGACTTGGTTTTTCCTTTAAATTTTGTCTCCATGTTTACTTTATTGTAAAATTTGTATACAATCATATATATTTCTTTAAATTTTATTTTTATTGCAACATATACAAATCATAAAATTATCCTTGATCCTCTGTAATTAATACTCGTCGATTGAGTGAATGTTTTGAGGCTCTAAACCCCAGGTGACATTCCCAACTATATTGTCTTAGATAGGAAATATATGAAAACGATTGAGTGTGTAACAACCCCTGTCGTTATGACAACAAGCGACGCAAATCAAGTGCGATTTATTTTTTTTGGGCAGGAAGGAAACGACGATGAAAATTAAAAAACACACCTTGAGGATGAACCCAACGCATGCCAATCTTTATTAAACAAGGCACCTCCATGTACCTGAAACAAATCTTTATATAAGTAAAGGTATTTCATTGATATATAATATTAATACTATTTAATTATTACATATCATTTAAAAATAATTTTATCAACCCTTATCAATTCATCTAATATTATTATCATTTAATATTAATATCATAAGAATAATTCAGGTAAACCAAAACTTTCCAATATATTTATTATGGTTGAAACCCAATCCCCAATTCCATCGATTTGCAGGTAAATCTTAACACTAACTAAATATTATTATATAAATTAACAACATAACTCAATGAGGTCAAATGAATAAATAACTCGATATATCATAAGGCCCTTCAAATTAAAATAAGTTTCTTTTGCAAATTAATTAACTCAAAAAATTCTTGTACGCAACTTGACCTTGATAGCATTAAATATACATAACGTGGATTGGTTGGGTCTCTTAATCATTCCACTACCTCTGACAACACTAAATTTTCATTTAATAATTTATTTTCCTTACTTTTCAAGTCAGGTGAAAAGGGTAGGTCGTTTAAAATCTAAATTCAATAGGTATATAATAAGAGGATTAATACTAACCAAATTACTTATAATTATATTCTAGTTAAACATAATTAGATTAGAAAGTGACAAGCATAAGCCTGAGAAGTGGCATGATAGATGACGTATATAGGATACTACCGTGCACACAACTGCACACATAGAGAACCTATATACATGAATTATTAAAGGCAAGCGAAAGAACAAGGATATTACCCTTTACTGTCAAAATTATTAAAATCGTTGTCAAATCTATACACATCAACACACTGTCATCCACCTATAAAATCATGTTGTTATTCACAACAACAAATGATAAAAACACAATCAAACAAATAATGACCACGCTGTCAATGATAAACACGTTGTTTATTAAATATATGTGAGATTGTTGTCTATTAAATATATGCAAAGGTTGTTTATCAAATAAAACTTGTTGTCTATTAGAGAAAGTCATTGCCATCTAAATATAAAGGTGTTGACTAAAGAAAAATAAATTCGTTGTTTACTAAAATCACTATCTAATAAAATCTTTGTCTAGTAAAATCATTGTCTAAACATATATTGGGTGAAAACACAGTCAAACACATAAGTGGTCATGACGTTGTCATTCTCATAATATAAGACTGTCATTCACCCAAAAACGTTGCCTATCAATTTCGCTATCAACAATCAATGAAATCGTTGTCCACAATAATTGTTGTCTGATCAAAACCCGGAGATAAATCTGTCTATTCAAAACTATCTATAAACTCTATACAATAAAATCACTATCTATGTCAGACACAGTCACACACTAAATAAAATCGTTGTCATTATATATATTAAATCCACAGTCACACGATACACATAAAATTTCTATCAATTTATATTAAATTCGATGTATGAATGGCTTTATAACTTCGCTGTGTGAAATGGCTACATAATTTCGCTGTGTGAATGGATATATAACTTCACTGTCCATTCACTAGTTTATCGAATATATGATACTTCTGATTACGATATCATTGTCCATTAAAAAGGTTTAACAATATAAATATACATATCGCTGCCCTTCAACTGGGAATTAACAATGCTGCTACCCTTTAATTGTTCCACTGCTTAACATCATAATTTATGGGAATCGCTAGCTAACCAATCTTTGTTGTCTAAAAATTAGATTTATGGAAATTGTTGTTAGATAATCATATAATCATGATGGAATAACATTATCACTTGTAATAAAATCGCCATCTAAAATTATCACTATCATAAAATCACCATAATAATAGTTGGAATAAATTTTCACTGGAATAAAATCACGGTGTAGAGATTCGCTAAGTAAATGGCAAGGATCCAAGGTGATCGAAGATGCATCAATCAAACATGCAAAGTCTTAACAATCATGGATTTAGTCATTAAAACACATAGTTAAACACTCAAGGATTAAACATTCAACACAGAGCGTAAACACTCATAAGGAGGGCACAAGATTAGAGATTAATCATAAGAGAAAAACGCAGATATTCAAGCATTCAAGCACAGTGATTTACCAATCAAGAAAACGTAGAGATAAATTCTGGGAAGGATGCGAGTATTATGAATAAAGGAAAAATGAAGAGAACGAAGATTAATCATAAGAGAAAAACTCAGAAATAAGTAAGGGATAGACAACTAGAAAAAATTATCCTTCACTTATTATCCATGCATGGGAAAGCAGGGCATTTGAATCTATAAGTCTTTAAACACCGGAGTGACGACCGTCGATTCGGCTACTGGATGACTGCTTAGGCATGGACTAATAACTAAATGGATATGGGACAGAAGATAAAAACAAACACAGAGAAGACATTGCAATCAGAGGTTGGGTTCTCCATGGGGAATCAATTCAAAATACAAAGAGGATAAGGCTAGGATGACATTAAGTTCTCTTATCAAAAAATGTTGAGCTCATCAAGACAATTTGTTGAAGATAAAAATAAATCTCTTGCTAATGTTACACTGAATAAAACATATACTTTAACACAGTAGAAGTACATTATTGAAGGCACATGAAAATTAATGAAGCTACCAATCAATACAAATATAAACATGTGTACTGTAGCCAAATGTGAAAGCTCTGAGTCGTTGTCCCATGCGTACTCCATCCATCTCCCTGACTCGATCCGGTGTCCAAGGGGTTCCATCGATGCCTCTACATCCTCATTGTCTAAAGTCCTTCACACTTAGGAGAACCTAGCTCAAATGTGATAATAGGTTATATGGGAAATATTATTTCAATTCCTTTCCAATTATATATGTCATTCTCTATCACTCCTCAAGAATGAGGAGATATTGATTATTTTGTTCGAAAACCTGGCCAAAAATTGAGGTCGACTCAGCCAGTATTTACAATTCGACCCTTAAAGTGAGGACAAAAACATTATAAATAAAGGACATATGTGCTCACTTGTAGTGTAACCAAGAAATATATCAAGTATCATGTGTGCACAAGTGATCTGAGGTGCACTAAAGGATCTAGGGTGTCTTTTTGGGATCTAAAGGTGTGCAAGAAATCTATGAGGATTTTTTTGGGGATTTTCTTATTCTTAAGGTATGCTATGAAGGACCGAAGGTACGCGATGTTGCATTTTGCACTGGTTTCAGGTTGTGATGCTACAATGTGTTCTTTCATGGGTTTGTGATGTTGGAATCTGAGATCATATTCTAGGAATGATGATATGAGGATCTCTAGGGCATGAAGGATACATGTGACTAGGTTTTGAAGGATTGTCTATGGAATGAAGCATGCAAGTGAAGTCAAAATTACTTTGTGTACGAAGGTCTCAGATTGGTGTCTACACATATATTTTTTAGTTCGTACTTAGGTGAGGGGATTTTTTCATGTTTTTGGTAGCATTAGACAAGTACTTCAACATTGGCATGTGTTTTTCATGTGGAAGTTGTCAAAAATATTCTACTCTTAAGTTTACTTTAGTTAAAAGGAATTAATTAAACTAAAATTGTATTTATAAGTGAATTGATTTATTTATTGAACATGCATAACATGCAACATGTAATCTAAATCTTAAGTGAGTGTCAGAAGTAATCTCAACTATAGATCACTTTGCATATTAGAAATAGACTGTAACTCATGATTATAAAAGCAAGGATAACATTAGGAGGAATGTACTTTTGTTGAGGAAGTTGACACGTTCGAGAATATTGATGAGAGGTTGAGGTCAGGAGAATCTTGGTGATATACCAAGAGAAAGGAACCTTGGTGAGAGACCAAGGTGAGCGAAAAAGGAGATATGTAGGGCTTGGATCTTTGTTGATTTGTATTCCTTGGGAGAACCATTATCCCAGGACAGGAGCCTATAAAAGTATTCAAGATGATCTTGGATTATGGAGCAATGGAAAGAAACAAAATAGCAGAGAACAAGAAGAAAGTAGCTCTAAAGGTTGAGAGACTTAGAGGGAGTCAACCTTCAGGTTCAGGTGGGAAGAAGTATCCTTTCAAGTAATTCAAGAATGATTCATGGTACGAGATGGCCATGCCGGATGATAAGAATAAGGAGAATTCTAGAAGCATGTTCAAAGGTAGTGAGCCTTTAGAGGCAGGTCAGACCATCATGGGAAGGATAACTTCTTTTTCATAGGTAGAAGCCAATTAGTTGGAGTGGAGAGAAGGTATGGTAGTAGATCTGGTAGTGAAGATTGAGCCAAATCCAGGTGTGAGATGTACCTTCCTTGCTAAGAGGGAGTGTTGATTTTTGTGGTAGTATAAGACAGGTACTTCAACATTGGCATGTCTTTTTCATGTGGAAGTTGTCGAAAATATTTTAGTCTTGAGTTTAATTTACTGAAAAGGAATTAATTAAAGTAAAATTCTATTTATTAGTGAATTGAGTTATTTAGGGAACACGCATAGCATGCAACATGTAATTTAAATCTTAAGTGAGTGTCATAAGTAATCTCAATCGTAAATCACTTTAGATATTAGAAATGATTGTAACTCATGATTAGAAAAGAAATGCTAGGAGAATGAGGAAGACACTTGTGTTGAGGGATTCAAAATGGCCGGGACTCTTGACGAGAGGTCAAGGTTGAAAGACTCTTGGTGAGATGCCAAGAGCAAGGGAACCTGGTGAGATAGTAGGGTGAGGATATTTGGTTAGATTCCAATACTGGGAGACTCTTGGTGAGATGCTAAGAGAAAGGGAACTTTTGTGAGATTTCAAGGTTGAGGATATTTGGTGAGATTTCAAGATCAGAGATAGAAAAGAAGGACTTTTCTAGTGTGAATGTGTGAACCATGCTCTTTCCCTTTGTACCATCAGATACCTTAACTTCGGGACGAAGTTTCTTGAAGGGTGGGTGTATGTAACGCCCCTAATTTGATGAATGCTTAAAGATTACAAGTAAAATGAATTAAAGAAAATAATTATGGTTAACTAAGTAATACTTTAACTACAAATCACATTTAATGACCTGAGAAATAAATCTTAAGAAATCACTGAGAAATGGGATAAAATGGTTGTGTATGCAGGAAGGGAGAGCTATGAATCCCGAGAAGATAAAACATTAAAGGGAGGGTATGGGACCTGCACAGAGGGTGGTTGGAGGAGTAACTGCATGAGTCAGCAAAGGAGGAATAAGGGAGGGAAGAAGATTGTCGGGAGGGGGATTTCGACATTGGAGGGAGATTTTTCTAAGGATTTTGGGGGCTTGTTGTGAGCACAGAGTTTTTGACTGTGGCTTTTGATCAGGGGAGGCACCGAGTTGCTGGAGGTTTTGGGCACGGAGGGCCAAGATATTCGTAGATATCCTGTAGCTAGGTAGTTTTCCTAGTTGGCAGGGAGGATAGTAGTTTTGGGCAGTTATTTTCCTGTTTGTGGCAGGGTTGATCAGGGTAGCAGGTAGCAGGAAGGCAACAGCAAGGAAACAGAGATTAGCATAAGGACCAGATACTTTGTTAAGTTGTGTATTTGTTTCATTCTGTCATGACATCATTGTTCATTGATAAATCTAAGTCACTGGAGTTGCTGTTATGAAAATCAATATTTTTCTATGAAGTTATATTTTTAGTTTACGATGAAAATGTTTATGAAACTTAATGATGTTTAGAAATATTAGGTTGTTA
>JASDQU010171914.1:8534-20854 GCA_032191745.1 Picea mariana
GTGTGAGCAAGGAAAACTCCCAACATGGGGGCATGTTTACTCTACGTTTTTGTTGTGTCTTCCTTGTTTATTTTGATATGATTGAATTCTATGTGTGAGCAAGGAAAAACTCCCAGCATAGGAGCATGTATCCTCTGTGTTTTTTCTGTGTCTTCCTTGTTTATTTTGATGTGATTAAACATTGTGTGTGAGTAAGAAAAACGCCCAGCATAGGGGCATGTCTCCTCTAGTTTTTTGTTCTGTCTTCCTTGTTTATTTTGATGTGATTAAACTTTGTGTGTGAGCAAGGAAAAATGCCCAACATAGCGGCATGTCTCCTCTGCATTTTTTTTGTGTCTTGTTTATTTTGATGTGATTAAACTCTGCGTGTGAGCAAGGAAAACGACCAACATAGCAGCATGTTGTCTCTTTGTTTTTGTTGTGTCTTTCCTTGTTTATTTTTTATGTGAAAAGACTCTGTGTGTGATAAAAAAAACTCCCAGCATAGGGGCATGTTGCCTCAACATTTGTGTTGTGTCTTTCCTAGTTTTATTAATGTGAATAACTCTGTGTGTGAAGAAAAATTCCCAGCATAGGGGCATGTTGCCTCTGCGTTTTTGTTGTGTATTTCCTTGCTTTATTAATGTTATTATGAAAGATTATAGTAATTTTCATCATAATGTAATCTTGTAACAAATGCTTAGCTTTAAATGTTTCCTTTTATTAAATATTTAAATGAATCGTTATTTTAATGGTTTCATAAGCGTTTGTTAATGTTATTATTAATGCTAATAATAATTTTCATCATTAATGTCTATTTAATTAACTGTTATGATGAACGGTTATTATTAATGTTGTATAAGCGTTATTATTGTTCGGTTATTATTAAATGTTTATAATAATGTCCAATATTAAATGTCATTTTTTATTAACTGTTTATGATGAAGGGTCATTATTAATGCTGTTTTAGTAAATGTTTATAGAGGAGTGGTTAAGGAAATCACTTGAGTCTCTTGTGCAAATGGATTGTATGTCATAATGATAGTTAAATATTTTTTATTTCCTTAGCAGCTTGTAATCATCGAAAAGTAAGATCAATTATGAGATTAGATTTCTTGTGCGCCTTGGAATAAAAAGGCTTGGATACTCTTGTGCAATAGATGACGTGGATGCATGTTCACTTATATTTAGTTTATTTCTTGCGTGCATGAATTTAATGTATTGAATGATGGTTTTAGAGGTTTAGTTATTTAGTTTATTTAATTTGTTCTTGAATGATGGTTTTAAACTTAGTTTATTTCTTGTGCATATGAAAATCTAAGGTATTGTATAATGTTTAGATTTTTCTTCTTGTGTGCAATGAATAGTCAATACAATGATTGGTTGTTGTTTATTTACTTCTAGTGCTCATGTATTTTTATGTTGGTTAGATCTTAGACACTTGCGTGATAAAATGTAATGAATGTATTTACCTTGCGTAGTTGAAATAGCTTGATTGCTATTAGATTGTTTTCGTTTATGGATTCCATACAATGTATGATGGTCAAATATTTTTGGAATTCTTGCGCAATGGATTTTATTTCATGTATGATGATGTGCAAATTGTTTATCTTGCACGATGTTGATGAATAGGTGTTAGGTTTCTTGCGCTATGATCTAAGTTGACGCATAAATTTTTACGACTTAGTTTACTAATGTGCTTGTCACCATGTTGCGGTATAATTTCCTTATGATTGGATTATTTGTGCACAATGGTCAATAAGTGAATACGTTAATCTAGCAATGGATCATTTACTTACCTTGATAATGATGTTGATTATTGTAATTTGATGAATTATTTAATCGCTCGCCTACAAGTTAAGTAGATGTTTGTTTGCGCTTAAAAATTTAAATAAGTAGATTATTGCACCTTAGTTTATGTCGTTTCTAGATGGATTTAGTTTTTCTCTTGCGCCATGGAATTTTATGTTACATATGTTGCTTTATTAGAATGATTTTGCACTTGGATGATCGTTGATGATGTTATTTATCTTAGTCCACTTGGACTTGATTGTGTCAGGTAGGATGTAGACAACTCCTTATTCCTCATAACAGTTGCCATCCCTGAGACCTTAAATGGTCAAAATCGATGGGAACCTGGGCTTGAGCATTGCTTATGTGTCCTGGGGGTCCTAACCTTGCAGGGTAGGATGGGTGGGTAGTCATTTTATATTCCTTATCTGATGAGTGTTTTCTTAATTTGCTCCAAGCTTGATGTGATAATATGCTATGCCTTTTATGGTTATGTGTCGCTATCCTTCGTTGGCACATTGATTACGATGTTATTTATATCAGTGATGAGTAGCAGGTGATGTTGTTACTTTATGTCATCGTTCATTTATGATGATGGTTAATTATATGTCGTTACTAAATTGTGGATTTGTCGATTGCGACGTGATTGATTATGACGATGTGTCACATGTAATTCATTAATTGTGATGTCATCGAGTTGTGTTGCTATGATTTTATTGTTGACATTATTTCCTAATGCTTTAAAAAAAATTACCTATTGTATGTTGTTTTTGTGTTGTAACGGTCAGGGTCATTACAAGACAGAAAGACTCATGTATGCAGATTGAAGAAGGCTTTGTATGGATTGAAGAAAGCTCCTAGAGCTGGTATGGAAGAATTGACTGTTTCCTGATGAGCTTGGGCTTTACCAAGAGTAAAGATGATTCTAACATTTACTTCAAGTTTATGAATGATGAACCTGTTATATTGTTGTTGTATGTGGATGACTTATTCTTAACTAGAGAATAAAATCTCATCATTGATTGTAAGAAGAAGCTCGTTGTAGAATTTGAGATGAAAGACCTAGGCCTAATGCACTATTTCTTAGAGGTTTGGCAAAGCCCAAAAAATATCTTCCTTAACCAAGGGAAGTATGTAGTTGAAATATTGAAGAGGTTTGATATGTTGGAGTGTAAATCCATGAATACACCTATGGAACCAACGTTGAAGCTCTTGGTTGATACTTCGTCAGAATTGGTTGATGCTACGATATACAGACATATCATTGGATCGTTGATGTATTTGACGAACACTAGGCCATGCATATGTTTTGATGTGAACACCTTGAGTCAGTATCTAGTAGAACTGAGACGTGTTCACCTTGTTTCTGCAAAACATGTGATGAGATACCTTAAGGGTACGTTGGACTTTGGTCTCTGTTATAATGGAGATAATGACTTCAGATTGATTGGTTATACCTATTCATATTGGGAAGGAAATGTTTCTGATAGAAATATCACTTCAGGATGTTGTTTTAGTCTAGGGTCAACCAGGACTTCATCACAGAGTAGGAAGCAATCTAGTATTGCTCTCAACACAACAGAAGCATAATACAATGATGCATGTTTCACCAATTGTGAAGCCATATGGCTGCAAAATTTGTTGACAGGTTTGTTTGATCTAGAGATGGAAGCAACCGTGATTCTATGTGATAATTAGAGCTTCGTAAAGATGACAGAGAACCTTGTGTTCCATGACAAGTCAAAGCACATAGAAATTTGATATCACTACATTTGTGATATGGTGCAGAGAGGAGCCATAAAGATCCAATATGTTGGCACAGATGAGCAGGTTGCATATTTGTTGACCAAACCTATGTCTCGTGTAAAGTTTGAGCACTTTCAAGACAAGATTGGTATAGTCTGAAAGGACCTCCCTTGAAAGGGGGAGTAATGTTGATGATACTATGGTATCCTAACCAATAACATGTAGCTCAATTAGGATTTTATATCCTAGGGGATTGATCATCCCTAGATAGATCCCAAAGGTCTGGTAAGGATGGTCTATCAGAGTACATGTGCATGTATATTCTAGCTATGGTCAGTAGTGGTAGCTCTGTTAGGATTTTTAGAAACCTAGAGAATCTTATGATTCCTGGTAAGATCTTGAAGGTTCGGTAAGGAGGGTATGTTAGAGTATCATGTGGTAGCTCTATTAGGATTTTATATCCTAGGGAATATTATGATTCCTGGGAAGCTCATTAGGGATTATCAGAGTACCACAAAATGTTGTTACACCTGCCTCATTCTATTGCTCCATGATGATGATGATGATGTTGCTCTAGCCTTCGTTCTATGGTGATGTTGTTGCTCCAGCCTCTGTGTTGTGATGAAGATGTTGTTGTTGATGTTATTATTGATGATGATGATGTATTAGTATTATACTAATTGAAGTTGATGTAGATGATGATGATGCCATTCCAGCTCCATGTTGTTTATGATGATATAGATGATGAGAAAAACTTTTAATGATTTATATATATGCCATTCAGTGTTCCAGATGTCTTTGATGTTGTTTCCCTCTCTCTCTCTCTTGATGATGTTGTAGAATACCCTTCTTGTTAAGGGGCAGTATTGAAATATTGTAACTGCAAAGAGTATTCTATTTATTATTGAGTTATTATTCGTCAAATCAATCCCCTTTTGTGGATTGATCATGTCAGGATTTGTACTTGACCAAATTCTCTTTTGTGGATTGGTCAAACCCTAATTATATTATGCTAATTAAGAAGTCACCCCCCTGGCCTAATTAAATTGGTTTTACCCACTAAGAAGAGAATTTGGCCCTGCCCAGTGAAGAGGCACCTTTCTAGGGCCTTCTAGCTAGTATAAATAAAGGAGGTTGGCACCTCATCTATTCACTCACTCATTCACTCATCAAGTGTGAAAGTTTGGAGAGCTGTAGTTGGGAGAAGAAGAAAGAGAGAGCTGCATTTCTCAGTGTTGGATATTCTCTAGTGTTTTGGTTTATTTTCTTGGCATTGCATTGGCTATCTATATTAAGGAATTTTTTGTTGGGTTTTCTCCCCCATGAGGGTTTCCCAGGATAAATGTTTTGTATCTTGTGAATGTGTTTCTCTCATTGATCCTATCTATGTTATTGTTATATAGTAAATTGAAAAGAAACTTAATATCTGCTCTAAAATTAACAAAAGGGAAAGACAAATAACAACAATACATCTATTGGATTCAATGACTCATAGAGAGAGAAAATGATTTTTGTGTTTCTTTTGTAGCATTGGGAGGTATTCCCACAATAGGTCCATGTTTCAGGCATGTGAAAATCTTCGTTGGCACCACATTACCCTTTTGGTTTGGTGAAAACCCCCTTGGATATGAGTGGGGGATTCATGGGTTTGGTGATGGGATTTGTGGGCTTATATTGGGTCTTCACACCCATAAGGAAAACCCAATTTGATGTTGACTTTGTGGAGGGGATTCTATGGTGACCCTCAAGGATTGTATATAAAGAAGAGTGGTCATTGTGATATCTCATTGTATCATCATAGAATAATGGATTTAGCATAAGTAAGTCTGCATTTGTGCTAGGAAGCTTGCTGATTTCAACAAAGGGAAATTCTACTAAGGTGGAAAATCTGGCCTAGGGTTAAAGACTCTCTATATTTTGTTCTTGGCATGGAAAATCACATCACACGTGTGGGAGAGAGAGGAAACCACAAAAGGAAGATATTATATGAAGTGAAGCGATTCATACGAAGTGTCTGTACAGTTTTTTGCATGTATAGAATTGGAACAAGCATGTATGTATATGGGTTGTTGTAGGAATAGTCATGTATGTCTGTACAATCTCTTATGGGTAGGGGTAGGTTCATACAAGCTAATGTCAGGTGACCTCAATAGGTTAAGTGATCTACAATAGATTTGTGGGCATAGGAGATTTCCATAATATTGTTGAGGTTTGGTTTTTCTTGTTTGTATATTGGAGAACAAGGTTGTCCTCATATTTGTTGATTTTGAGAGGACTAGTTTTGTCCTCGGATTTGGTAACATTGAGAAGACGTATTTTGGTCCTCAAATTTGGAGGATTGGATAAAGTTACAAAACATAAATATTGTGTCTCTTGTGTATTTATGATTCATATTTGATCTTGTTGTTTCTGTTGCATATGTTTTCAGTCAATAATTTCAATGTAAAGTTGTTCAGTGATAGTTAGATCACTAGGAAGAAATTACAGATCTGAAATTAGTCACTTAGAGTTGCATGTGAAAATTGACATGGTGTCAGAGCTTGGGATTTGAAGAGAATGGGATCATCTTGAGACATTTTGTTGTCTACAACATTGGAAGAGTGTTGTAACTATTCTTGTTCTCATTCTTGTTTTGGGCAGGTCAAGATGGCAAACACATTGAAGCTTGAGGATAGGTTGGAAGGGGAAACCAACTTTTGGGCTTGGAAGGTGAGCATTCTCCTTTTGTTGGATAATGACCTCAAGGAGTGTGTTGAGGATGTGGTTCCTAGCCCGACTAATCCAGTATATTTGGCATTTCACAAGAAAAGGGAAGTGAAGGCCAAGCGCGTATTGCTAGAGTCTGTGAAGGACCATTTGATTCCTCACATTGTCGAGAAAGCAACTGCCAATGATATATATGATGCTTTCTTGGATCATTGCCAAAACAAGAATACTGGTAGGATGATACACTTGAATCATCAACTTCAAATTGTTAGGATGACCAATGAAGACACATTTGTCAGTTAACTTATGAAGATTACTCAGATTTGAGATCAGCGCACAACTATTGGTGAGACAATGCAGGATGTTGAGTTGGTGAATGGAGCATTGAGAGGTAAATTCCCAAGTCTTGGGAACCATTTGTGTAGGGGATATGTGTGCGAGATAGGTTACTGGAATTTGATAAATTATGGATTGATTGTATCTAGGAGGATACCTAATTAGCATCCATGGATGATATGGATGGTGTGGTGAACCAGGCGCTTGTAGCCCACACTAGAAAGGGAAGAAGGGGTTCTCCAGATAGAAGAGGTTTGTCAGGGAGAAGATCTTCTCCCGATAGAGAAGCATCTCTAGAGCTTAGACAGAATAAGGATCTTAGTAAGATGATATGTTATGAGTTCCATGAATTTTTTCCTTATGCTTCACATTGTACACATCGGAAGGGAAGAGGAAGAAGGTAGCATGCATCAACAACAGAGGTTGATGAGGTTGCAAACATGTTTCAGAGGAAGATCTTGTTGGTCTCCTACCTTTCAGGTATTGTCTCTAGAAGGGAGAGATGCTTAGTGAATAGCGGAGCATCCTTTCATATGACATGTTCTAGAGATTTGTTTGACACTCTCATAGAGACTGGCTCAGACTTATGTGTGAAGATTGGTACGAGATCTAAGCATTCAGTACAAGGATCTGGTACTGTATTGTTTCGATTGGAGTCACGAGAGATATTGAGGGTGTCAAATTTGTTGTGGGTGCCATAACTCAATAGGAGTGTCCTCTCGGTCTCAAAGATTGAGAGGAATGGATATCATATGTTTTTTCGAGACGGACAGGTATTTCTTGTGCCCAAATGGTATAGATTCAGAATAGCGGTGGTTCTTAGAGTTAGGGAAGGAAACCTATATAGGTTGAGGGGTCAACCTATGAGTGTTGTGACTAGCAAGAGCATAGAGACAGATGAGGAGTAGGTGTCTCCACGAGTGGTGAGGCAGGTGACCTCACCAATGGTACATGCTCAATCATGCTCAAAGAGATCCAGAGTTCAGAGGGAGTTAAGCCACAAGATCCAAGAGGGAGTAGAAACCTCCCAGGAATGTGCAGAGGACAAAAAACAGGGATAATATGGCCCTAGGGGATGTGCAAATTCAGAGGGATTCTTTAGGAGGAGCATACGATCTTAGAGTGATCCCAATATTAGAGAGAGTCAGTTGGATCAGAGGGAGATATGGTCATCTAGAGGGAGTTCCCCCTCAGGTTTAGTTGAGAGAGAGACATCTTACAGGATTGACAAACAGGTTTCATGGGTGGAGGAGGCCAAATAGGAGTTTCAAAGGTAGGAGGATTCTAGGGCATATGAGACATCCATTGAGGATCCATGTATTCAGTAGGTTATGTTACTATGATAGAGGATGCCAAATAGGAGTTTCATAGGTAGGAGGATTCTAGGGACTGTGATACATTTATGGAGTATCCATTTGTTGTAGTAGGATGTGCTACAGTGACCGAGGATGCAACTAGTCAAACATATTTTTCCTCAGTGACCGAGGATGTGGCCAGTCAGACAGATTTTTACTCAGTGACTGAGGATGTGGCCAGTTAGAAATATTTTCCTTGGTGATCGAGGATGCAGCCAGGCAAACAAATTAGACAACTGGATGTGTTCTAGTGACCAAGGATGTGGTCATCTAGACAGACGTGATAAAGTATTGTATATAAAGCAGAGAGTTCATTGTGATATCTCATTGTATCATCATATAATAATGGAGTTAACATAAGTGAGTCTGTACTTATGCTAGGAATCTTGGTGATTTCAACAAAGGGAAATTCTGCTAGGGTGGAAAATATTTCCTTGGGTTGAGGACTCTCTATGTTTTTTTCTTGGCAAGGAAAATCACACTGCATGTGTGGGAGAGAGAGGAAACCATAGAAGGAAGATATTGTACAAAGTGGAGTGATCCATACAAAGTGTCCATATAGTTTTTCACATGTATGTGGGTTGCAGTGGGAACAATAATGTACGTACACAGGTTATAGAACAGTCTCGTACATCTGTACAATCTCTTTTAGGAAGGGGTAGGTATGTCCAGGCCAATGTCAGATGACTCGACAGGTTGTACAAGTGGTCTACAATAAATTTGTGGGCAGAGGATATTTCCAAAATATTTTTGAGGTTTGGTTTTTCTTTTTTGTTTATTGGAGGACAAGGTTGTCCTCAAATTTGATGATTTTGAGAGGACTAGTTCTATCCTCAGATTTGGTAACTTTGAGAGGAATGGTTTGGTCCTCAGATTTGGATAATTGGATAAATTTATAGAATATAAATATTGTGTCTCTTATGTATTGTTGATTCATATTTGATATTTTTGTTTCAGTTTCATATGTTTTCATTCAATAATTTCAGTGTAAAGTTATTCAGTGATAGTTAGATCACTAGGAAGCAATTTTTAGATCTGATATTAGTCACATAGATTTGCATGTGAAAATTGAGATTTTTCTCAAGGAGATCTTAGCGAGAGTGAAGGACTTTCACCTAGAGATCTGATCATTCCAAAGGATAAGGAAGAAACAACAAACAGATATAGTAGCAAGGACAAATTTTGGTAGTAGAGCAGTAGAAGGTACAATAAAAAATCGGTCTGTACATAACTGGAGCAACATCGTATGCAACAAATAGGTGTAGAATGTTGATTTTTTGTCTCAAGCAATTAACTAGAGTAGTGTTCTTAAACTTCTAAACAATTATTACGATAACTGCATATAAAGGATCACTCAAAGAAAAACATCCACAACATACACAATATTTACCCTGGGAAAACCCTCTAGGAGGAAAACCCAACAAAACTTCCTCAATATAGATACAACAACTGTAATGTCCCCACTTTTGAACATCATTATATTACAGAGTGTTATGCTGACCAGAGTAGCCAGATGGGTGTGATAGAGGGTATATGAGATATTGAGGGGTTTTATTGGGCTCGACTTTCATCGTTCATCATATTTCATCATCATGATGCATTCCACACAACTTGGCTTTGGTTCCATTGCATTTCGACGATTTCCGTAATTTTTGAGTTATTTTGGGTTATGTTTTAATTAAATTCACTAAGAAGGTCATATTGGGCATAATACTTGGAGGAACCTCCTAGTGTAATAGCTCATCAGAATTGGGAGGAATATCACTATGAAAAGTGACTTTCAGTGGCCAGAGAAGCCATAAGGATGGATAAATCACTTTTTGGAGGTAAAATGGTCAATTCAGAAATAAAGTGATTTAATTAAGAAATAATAAAATAAAGTAAGAGTCACTTGGAGAGAAAACTTGGTGAACATGGGGTATAAAAGAGAGATAGGGGCCTATATTCTCTCATTATGTTGATTATTAGTTTGAGATCTGGCTTCTTTCTAGTGAGCCCATGTATTTGGGGGTTTTGAGGGTTTTGACTGAACAAACCCTAAAGATCAGCGCGGTGGTGAAAGATCCCACCCAACCTGGTCCAAGATTGGTCACGGAGATGAAATATTCCTCCCTCACTATTCTACATCAGTTCTATCTCATTCATAGGTGGATCCTACAATAGGTACTATTCATTTACATGAGCTCTTGAGGCAGTAGGGTGCAACTTGGAGGGTTTATGCAGAGCTAGGGCACACTGATATTGACAGAGGAGTTCGTGGAGGGTTGTAGACACTGGATCTGAGAGAGATCTCACTTCAGAGGTGCTTTCTATCACCAGGGTGCCTTTTTGTTTCAATGATTTAGTGGCTACTTCAACCCATTCATTCTATCATTCATGGGGATGAGTTTCCACTTGAGGAGGGCACACTATTTTTAGAGATATTGGGTTCTTAAGGGGAATATATTTCCCGATAGACTGGAGCTTTGGCATTGGGGTTTCCTATTCCCCGATCTATATATTGGCACTTGGTTTTATTGGTTTGGCAGCCATATTCAAGAAGGTTGAATTATTGGCATGGTCATCTAGTGAGGGCGTAGCTATAGGGGGTTTTTTAGCAGGAGGGTGCACCATATTGAGAAGAGTAGCTTGATTTGGAAAGGGGAGAAGGAATCTGGGAAAAGGGGCTTCTAGGTATTATTTTTATGGCCTAGGGCACCTTCTTTAGCCTATTCTGGAGGGGTTTTATCTATCGTACTATTTATTGGATCTTGGCACGAGTTGGAGAGAAGGAGGGCACACTGTTGATTGAGGATTCAGTGATTTGGTTGTTCAAATATTCATCATTCAACCCGAGACCTTGTCAAGGGGTTGCACTTGGCCCGATATATAGTTTGGCATCTTATTCAGAGGGTTTGGTGGCCCTCTTTAGAGAGGTCGAATTCTAGGTTTGCTACATCCAGTGAGGGGCGCATTGTGCTAGGAAGATCATCACATTTAAGTTGGGTTATGAGTTGGTTCATCTGGGTTTTTGGTATACAACTTGGAGAGGATTTTGGAAGCCTAGGTCTTCATCTATCTTGTATCTTGGAGGATTTATCAGCCAAAGACTATATTCCCTTATATGTATTCTAGATCTGCACCATTTTGTATGAGGTCAAAGATCTATTATTAATAAATCAGATCTGAGGTATTTATGGCTATTTCTTGTGTTATTGATCTTGCATCTTGTTGAGTACATTCCATTGTTACATTGTTATTATTTTCTTGTTGAAAACACACAAAGAACCACCATTATAAATCCCGATGCAACTTAAGAGGGAAAAATCTACAAAGTGTTTAACAAAATACCACAACCAGAAAACCCCTAAAAATCAATGAAAAACTCAATGTTCCTAGCATATTGGGTTGGGAACATTACAACAATCAATAAAAATGCCTCTCTCCAAGAGAGAATTGATGAAGTAGAAGATCCTTCTCAAACCCTTGACTAGGGTAGATTAGTGCAACACATAACCAAGATAAACTTAAGAGATAGACCAAGATCCTCCACGAAATTACCTCCTAGTTGCAGTAGCATCTCCCTCTAAGACTTGTGAACTTTTCTCTTACACTAGAGAGCTTGTGTTGTATGTTTTTCCAAATGAGGCACTAACCTCTCTTATAAATACTAGTTGGCCACCCTAAAATTAGGTCTTGTTTGACCTGACACTTTCACTAAGGCACAATAGGGTCAACCTTACAAAATACACTTTATAAATTACATTTGACCTTTTACAATGGTGCAATAGCGATGACTTGACAAATACAACTTTATAATTTAAATTTGACACTTTAAAATGTAACAATAAGGTCGGCATGAATAATTACATTATAATAAGAATGTATTTCACTGCTAATCAAAAATTTAACACTCCCTCTTAGCGAGGAACTGTTCTTCTTGGAACAATCATCATTATTGCTTATGCGCTTCTCAACATCTAGTCATTGTCTTGTTGCCAATCATGAGTCTATGTCATAGGAATTTTTCCAAATGTACAACATGCATGTAGTACATTACCAACATCTCATCAATGAGCTCAATAGTCATGGCAGGCGGGGCTTTATTTCAGCTTACACAGTGTTGGGCATATAGCTTTCAATAGGAACTATCTGGCCCAAATTCTAGCCACTAGCCCCATGCTAGTCTCCTCGTTGGCACACTAGTCCTCTAGACCCACATAGAACAGGAATCTAACCATGAGGGTTAGGTGATGTAGTGTGCACACACTACCCATCTATCCCTAGGATAGGAATCATTCGACCTAGATTTTGGTCACTAGCCCTAGGCTAGTCATCCTCCAACCACACAGGTTGTCCCTCTATTTATCAAGGAAATATATCCTCCTTTAAGGATTCACGATTTAAGCTTTCCTAACCTGGGAACAC
>JASDQU010171917.1:1316-14044 GCA_032191745.1 Picea mariana
ATCTATTTGCTGCCAAATATGGGAACTTTATGGTGTCAGAGACATCATGGTCAAAATATTTGAGGCCCTCGACCCCTCCTACCATATCGTCGTCAACCTTCACTCCTTCATGTATTTTTGGCATCACTATAGCTAGTTCTACATGTGTGCATTGTACGCCCTACGCACTACTTTCTACTCGCACCTTATTTTTCCCTTGTGGGGATGATGCCTCGACTGGTGATGTGTCCTAACACTCTATTATATGTTGTGCTTCAGTTTCTAGGCCCTGCTGCATCGAACCCATGACCTGTTCTTCTTGGTGTGGCCCTTTCAGCCTGGACGTGTCGGATTTCGTCCATTCGACATCCTCTTCTGGCTACTCTGCCTCCTGTGTGGATTCCTTCTCCTCCTCCACATGCAATGTGGTCGGCTCATACTTTGGTGTGTGGATTTCATCCACATCCACCATTATGGGCATCTCGTCAGCTCCAGTTTGTGGCACCCGAGTGTTACTCCATGTGTTCTGTCCGACTTTACTTGGCGCTCCAACCCTCAGTGGTGACATAGTGAGGAAATACAAACTACATGCTTCCAAATCGATAGATGGTAGCACAAATTCATAGTATGTCGCTCTTCTACTCAGCTCTGCATTTTTCTTCTTAGCAAATAACATAATGGGTCGCTTCCCCCCCTTTTCTGACTTTATAGAGGGACAGATAAGTGGCAGTTTTGTCGCACTAACAATTGTCACTTTTTTCTTTGTTTACTGCACGATGTACCTTTCTACCTGTTAAATGCTCTCCTATGCACAATGATTTCTATCCATGATTTTCGTGTAGCACACTTTTTTATTCTAACAGTTATATTCTATCAAAACCATCTATGCACGCCGATCTTTTGTTTTTTTATCCCCTTTTACTTTTTATGGATTTCCTTATTTTTCTTCTTTTTATTTGTTTTTCTCATTTTCTCTCCCTTATTTCTACTATAATACATTATATACATATCTTTCTACTGCGCAGTAACTTTCTAAGTACTAGGAGGTCGGTTGTCCCTATACAGTTTCAGTCGACTCCCATTGATCATTCCTCTAAGTTTTGTACCTCCTAAATCTTTCAATTGTACAGGTCCCCCCTCTGTGACAATCTTCACTTCATATGGTCCCAACCAATGCATTCTGAGTTTTCTTGGATGTTGAAGAAATTTACTATCATACACTAAGACTAGGTCTTCCTCCTTGGAACTCTTCCTTTTATTACGTTTGTTATGCCAAGATTTGTCCCTTGCTTTCTGTACTTCTTGGTGAAATCCTGCTAGAATCCTATCTTCTTCCATCTCCATTAAGTAACTTAGCCTTTCTTGTACTTTGCCTCATTCTGTCATGTTGGTGATTATTTCTACACGCAGACTAGGTACCAAAAATTATAATGGCACCACTACTTCTTGTCCATACACCAACTTGAATGGTGTCTGTCCTGACAAGTTTTTCCATGTAGTCATGTATGCCCATAATACTGCTAGTATCTTCAAGTCCCAATCATCCTTGTTGACAATACAGATTTGTGTCGATGCATTCTCTAGGATCTTATTAAAGGCTTCCACTGTTCCATTTGCTTGAGGGTCATATGGTGTAATCTTTTGAAGATAGATTTCAAACTCCTCAGTCATAGCCTTGATAGTATTATTGATGAAGTGATCACAGTCATCAAAATCCTTGGACATCCAAATCTAGTGATCACTTGCTCAAATAGGAAGTGTGTTGTTGTCTCTGCGCTGCAATCTTTTACTAGTGTTGCTTCTACCCATCTCGTTAAGTACTCTATCGCAATAATTATATACCTTACTCCTAACCTCTTTGTTGGTGGATTACTTGGTCCCACAAAGTCTACTGCCCATTTGTCAAATACTTTCAAGGTTACTTGTGGTCTTAGGGGTATATCATCCCGTCTATTAGGTTTACCAACTCTCTGACATACATCACATCTCTAGAAATAGTCCTTTGCATCTTTGTGAATGGTCGGCCACCATAGTCCTACGCGCAATATATTTTTCACAGTATCATTTCCTACATAGTGTCCTCCGACTATTCCCTCATGAGCCTCTACTAAAATCCTAGGCCTCTCATGTTCTAGGACACATCTTCTCAGAATGTTGTCTATGCCCATCTTGTATAGGTGTCCTACAATCAATTGATAGTCTACAGCTCTGACTACTAGATTTTTCTTCTGCACGGTGTTAAAATATTGTGGTGTAGTCCCTATACTCAAGTATTCAATGATGTCAACAAAATATTCATCAGCTACTTGGACTGAAAATAATTTTGCATCACAGAATTTGTCCTCTAAAATTGTAGGTTACTCTCCATTGGTGATCCTCGATAGGTGATCGGGTCTTGCATTCAATTTCTCTGGTTTGACTATCACTTCAAAGTCAAATTCCTAAAAAAGTAGTAACCATCTACAAATTCTCCCCACCAACATTGTCTTGTTGACTAGGTATTTCAAGGTTGAATGGTTTGTAAACATTTTAAAGTGTTTCCCAAGTAAATAGTGTCTAAAATTTTACAATGCATATACCATTGCTAGGCCTTCTCTTTTTGTTGTATTGTATTTATGTTCTGACTCTAACAGTTTTCTTCTTGCAAATGCTATAGGATGGTCTAACTCTCCTGCTCCTGGTTGCGCCATAATAGCTCCAAGTGCTATGGCTGATGCATCTACATGAACATGAAATGTCTTTTCCCAATCTGGGAATACTAGTATAGGTGTTGTTACCATCTTCTCTTTTAGAGTGTCCAACCCTCACTGACAGACCTCATTCCATTGAAATTTACTATCATTCTTCAACAATTTCTCCATCGGTGCAGTGATCTATGCATACCCTTTTATGAATTTCATGTAGTATCTTGTGTGTCCCAATGTTGCTCTCAATTGATGTACTGATTTTGGTGGTGGTAAATTGACAATTACTACAATCTTGGCAGGATCTACTAGCAAGCCTTGTTTGCACACTATACGGCCCAGTAGTATTCCAAATGGTGTCCCAAAAATGCACTTCTTGATATTCAATGATATATAACACTTCCTACATCTTTACAACATCAGCCTTAACACTTCCACATGGTATTTTAACAGACTATATACGGTCCAATTATCTAGATACACTTTTAAAAACTGATGGATGAATTCTTTGAACGTAGCTATGACTACTCTTGAGAATATTGTTGGTGCATTCTTCAGTCCAAAAGGCATGACTGTGTACTGGTAGGATCCCCATTTTGTGAAAAAATTGGTATTGTACCTGTCTTATGGGGCTATATTAATATGATGGTAGCCTGAAAATCCATTTGTGAATGAGTATGCTTCCTGGCCTCCTACATTCTCTAATACCTCATATGTGAAAGGGGTGGGAAAAGGGTCATGAAGGAAAGCATCATTCAGCTTCCTTAGATCAACACATATCCTTATGCCTCCTTTATTCTTCTCCTGGACTACCATAGGGCTTATCCATTCTGATTCTTCTATTGGTTCTATGATTCCAACTTCAAACATTTTGTCAATTTATGCTTTTACTTTCTGCTTATATATTGGATTCAGTCTATATGGTCATTGTATGACTAATCTAGCCTCATGTTTGAGAGGTATCTTCATCTCTCCTATCTCTTCTACTATGCCTTTCATATCTGTAAAGGTTGTTGGGAATAGGTCATTGCACTCGTGCAACAACTTTTTTATTCTTTCTACTCTCTGTTCATCCCAGTAGTCTCCAATACTGGCCATTTTGGGATTATCATTTGTCCCAATATTTACTTTCTTCACCTTGATTGGCACAACAAATACTTCTCATTCCAGAGATGGACCTTCCACCTCTCTTTCTCCTTGAATTTTTGTAATTTGAATGTTGTGTGGGTCATCTTCGTCTGGTGCTTCTTTCTGCACATGATAGCATGACAATAGTTCTTTCACTGTCTATCTATTTTGTTTTTGATACTATGTTATAAGCTCAACCTCTGGTTCCTTAATAAATATCACACCTATGATTTGTTTGAGTGCTGAATTGATGTTGGGGTTCTCATGTTCAAATGAGAAAATGACTATAAAATTCTGATGTAATGTTGTCCATTCTGCAATGCCTCTGTGTAGTTCCTAGTCTATATATCAGTTTGTTGGAATTCCTTCCAATGTGTGAATGAAGTGATGAGGCCATTCTTTTGGTGGTGTCATTCTCCATAGTGTTCTGCACTTCTCCAAGTGTTATGATGGTGTCCCTTTTCCATCATATCTCTGCGGTTCATTGCTTCAATGTTCTGCGTCGAATCAAATTAGTAATGTGCAGTAATTGCTTACATTGGTACCAGTCCTTGACTGTCTCTTTGTGCGCACCCCATGATCTTGCAAGTGTTTCCTTGATTGATATGTTCAGGGATAAGAACCTCTAATTTTCTAACACTTCATCTTTTTATCTTGTTAGGAATTCTTCTAAGTTATTCACCCCATGAAAATTGGGAGGTTCTTTGATTTTTATACCCACCCATCTTACTATGTTGTATGTTCTTGCGAACCTTCTTGTGGATACTTCATGTAATCTCTGATGCCAATTTTCCAACCCTGTATCTGAGTCTGAAGAAAATGATGTGATACTTCTCCAACTAATTACCCCATCTGTAGTTCGATTCACATAATCTTCTTCTCGCATGGTGGTTCTGTATAACTGGTTGATTTCCTCGAGGTCTGAGAAAGTGGGTTCTACAAACCTTTCTCCTTCTAATGGGTCTAATGGCGCAGTGACTCTGTATTCTCCTCACTCGAATGTCATATTCCTTGTCTTCAAATTGATTATTGCTTGGATGTCAAATGGCCAATCCAAGCCAAGCAATGTTGGATAAAGTGTTGTGCCATCCACTATTTCTATCACTTCGAAATCGGCTTTAGTGGGCACTCAATCCAGATCTATTGTCGCACCCTTCAGCCTTCCAATTGGAAGAACTCTATGTTGATTTTCTAGTTTCAACTGGACAGGTGAGTAGCCTAACGTGGGATCCCCCATACATTTCCATGTATTCTTGGGTAACACATTTACTTCGGAGCCTAAATCCAGTATAATATCCCCCATGTTGAAATCTCCAATGTCGGAATTCAATCTAAACTCTCTACTTGTCCTGCTCCTTGTATGCAAGTGATTAATTGTTTTCTGCTCTAGCTTTCCCTCTACGTATGTGTTACATCTTTCTACCGTATTTTGTAATACTTTAACAGATGATGGATCATTTACTAGTTTAACACAGGATTTCATAAAAGCCTTTATGGTACTTACTTGTCCTAGGGGTTGTGGTTCACCAGTGTGATCTAGTGATGAAGGCATCTTGTATGTTGGTATGTCCTGAGTATGCTACACATTTGATGTAGATGCAATGTCTAGATTTAATAATTCTTGTTTGGCTTGCTTGAATGTCTCCTTTTCGTTATGCGCATCAAACTGCTTTTGTGGTTCGTCATTCTTCTTCACCCATTGGTGTTGTTTTGGATATTTCCTTACTATTTCATCTCCTATTTTATCTCCTATGCACGTAACTATATTGATATTTCTTCCATCATCCCTTCCTTCTGTAGAAATCCATTGAACATTTTGATTGTTTTGATTTCTCTTTTCCTGGATCTTCCCCAATAGTGTTGGATAGTCTTCTATGTCATGGTTTGACGTGCGACAATACATACATGTCGCAGGTGAAAGTGGGCATTCTCTTGCATAGTGTCCTGGTTGTTGACAATTATGGCATACCATCAGTCCTCTACCTCTTCCAAAGCCTCCTCTACCCCGTCCTCCACCTCTATAGCCAGCTCGATATCCTCGTGGGGTGTTGTACTGAGGCACCTGATTATACTCTACGGGATTATACTGTGGTTGTGTAGTGTTAAGTTGTTGTGGCAGAATGTTATATGGGGTTGGTACTTGGTTAAACTGTGGTGCAGCTTGGCCTATCATAATTTTGGCCTGCACCCTATAGGTGTCTGATGTTCTTTCCCTCATCATCTCCATTGTCCTGCAATCTTTGTCATCATGGCCCACTGACTTGCAAAAGTTGCAATATGAACTCTTAGGCACTATCTGGTATTTCTACATCATTGGACAATGATATGGATCATGCCCCTATGTCTTATAGATCTCACACTATAGTCCTCCTAATGGAAAAGGGTTTGGTAGTCCTATTGCCATGTATTGTGCGAAAGTTGGGAATTCATTCTTATGGTTTCCTTCTGTCCTACAAGTGGTACACCAAACAACTTCTCTATTGTCCTTACTCTTATTCTGATTTAGTTGAAATGTTAAATTCTTCAGATCCTCCTTCAACTCCTCTATTATTGGATCTGTCTTATGATATTGGTTCTCTTCTAGTTGTAAGGATTCTTATAGAGCCTATGCCTAAGTTTGAAACTTTCATTGTCTCAAAGGGTATTTCAAGTGTGGTAGCAGGGAATTCACAAATAGATGTCTATGATGCATATATGTCATGACATACTTCATCTTTCCCTTCAATCATTTGAATTTATAGTCAATCTCCCAAACAGATTCCCCTAGTTTATGTCTGATCTCTATCATCTCATTCATGTACTGATCCTTTGAACTAGGCATCTAGAATTCATTTATCAGTAAATTCTTGATATCTACAATTGTTCTTGTTGTTCCTGGTGGATTGTTTGCAGCTAAGCTCATGTACCAATCTAGTGCATGGTCTCTTAGTGTGATATCTAACTGCACAAGTTTTGTATCCTCATATGTGATCTTCTTTGCTTCCCATATCTTTTCACAGATGAACAAGTGCTTCTCAGGGTCCTCAGATGTCTCTCCCTTGAATTTTGGTAACCTGATGGTGGGATCATGTTCTGCCATCCTTAATGATGAACCACTACCTCCGCATAGTGTAGATCCTTGACTAATGCTTCCTGAACTAGATCCCCCAGTTGTTGCTCCTTGTGTAGATGTACTTCCTACTGTGTGTCTTCCACTGAAATTCGATTTTCTAAACAGTGGTGTTCTTTCTAGTGTATTATTCGCACATCTGTTTATGGGTTCCACACTGACATTGATATGGATAGGAGTTCTTCCTTCGGTTCCTACCTTTGGACCTCTTCTCTTCCTTCCATATGTCATGCACAGGATTTCCTCAATATGCTCCACATCCCAGAGATCCTCTACCTCTTCTTCATCACTTTCCAAGTCTTCCCTTGTGGCTATGGCTCTCTTCTTATTGTTCATCTTGTATTGGTAGGGTGCTCCATTGCGCATTCTTCCAATTGTTTCCATGATCTACTTGATCTGTTCTTCCTCCATCATGATTGGATCCAAGGCCTCCTCCTTCTTTCCTTTATCCATCTCTTCCTCCATTTCTCTGACTCTTTTTAGTGCTTCCCACCTTCCCCCATGCACTTAAGGATGTTTAGTTGTCTGATGCCATTTTCATTACACCTTTGTCATACAGTAAAATCTTGATGGAAGTATACAAAAATCTGATATACCTACCTCTAGGTCCCTTCAGGAACTCTTTCTCTACTGCGTTGTAAGACTTCGCAGTAACTACTGCAAATTCTATGATAAATTATGCAACAATGTTGTCTAACCAGAAATCTACTACGCGCTTAAATTTATTGCCAACTTGTTGTAACTACGCAATCTCCACATAATTCCACTCTAGTTGTCTGATCTGATTTGTAGGGTGGTTGTCTTTCAACCTCAATATCCACTCCTACAACACATGTGGGAAATCACAGAAAAATACTTCATGCAAGTCGCTAAATACATATTTGTCCAAATATTTGTGTGGTGTTAGATTCGGGTTTTTGTTATCTTTCTGCAAAATATCCATCTCCTTTGTTTTCAACCAGCTCTCTATCCTTAACTTCGTTGGGTTCCATGGTCTAAAAATCCCCTTTTAAATTCTCATTCTTTTAGCGTTTCCTCACCAGATATGGCATTCTTTTCACGATTCTTCAACAGATCTCATTCACTCAATCCTATTCTATTCCAATAGGAAATAGAACCATTTGTTGGTCTTAAACTATTCTTACTACCTTTCTTGGGTTGACCCAAGTTCATATCTACCATGGTTTCCAAAAAAAAACCTTTAGAACTATCAACCCCTCTAGTAAACTAAAAGGCAGCGCAGTACATAGGGTGCATTGCACAGTCTCACCTGAGATATTTTTATGGGTGACTACAACACTCAAGTTCTTGTAACTTGGGAATGAGTGGGGATCTGTGATTAAACTTTGTGATCTTCATTTGTTACTTTAACATTCAACTTATATTGAATATCTTGTCATTCTTATTCATGCATGTAAAATAGCAGATCTAACTAGTCATTCACGCATTTGTCTAACATCTAATCATTGATAGTAAAGGAAATACACAATATTCAATCACATAACACATGATCTACCATGGTTCACCCCTCTTGGGATACATCCACAAATATTTGGTTGCTCTTCTCTTTTATTATGGTGTTTCCAAAACTATAGCATCGCGCGCATTACAAATCTCCATCAAACGGGTCAAGATATATAATGAGGCAAACAAGATCACACCAGGTTCCTTAGCCTATTATCTAACCATTAATATCTACCATATTTACCCTCCTCAACTCAACATCTTACAAAATAGATCAGATTTACAGTCATTCTCGTCCTCTCTCATCAAACCTGAGCATTAAGAAACAACAACTACTGAACAATGTTCAAACCTCGACCTAGACCTCCTAAGTACCTACTTATACATGTTTTTGGATTTCCAGCCATTAAATCTTCTTACCAAAACCCTAACCCTATCATGGCTATGTATTCTTGCATGTGCGCCTCACATGATTTTCTCTTCTGCATGCATGTCTGCCTTACACGTGTTTCTTTTCCTGCATCTGTGTCTACCTTACACGTGTTGCTTTTCCTGCATGTGCGTCTATCTCCCACGTCGTGCTTTTACCAAAAACTGGGTCCGCGCCCAACAAAGTTTGGTTTGGAAATTTGTATAAGCTATAGGGAAGCACTATTAGTAATGGGTGTAATAGTTTCATTGTTCCTGAGATTGGAGTTGAAGAAGAAAAAAATCCTACAATCTCTGGAGAAAATACTATGTTGTGGCATCAATTATTTGGGCATATCAAAGAGAATAAACTTCAAATACTACACGGTAAAGGTATGGTTGAAGGTATGTCTAATTTCTCTATGGATTTTGCTTTCTTTGAACATTGTGTATATGGGAAGAATAATTGTGTAAGATTCCCCTTTGGTGCAACGAGGGTAGAGGGAATTTTATAGTTGGTGCACAGTGATGTGTTTGGACCTATGTCAATTCCATCACTGGGAAAATATGTGTACTATGTTTCATTTATAGATGATTTCTTGAGGAATACATTGATATATTTCCCCATGAAGAAATATGAATTCTTTGACATGTTTAAAGAGTCTTAGGCTCTTATGGAGAATCAAACATAGAAAATAATTAAGGTGTTGAGGATGAATAATGGTGGAGATTTCTACGAAAATGAATTCAAAGAATTCCATAAGAAGATTGTTATAGAAAGGTAGAAGACTACTCCATATGCACCTCAGCAAAATGGAGTTGCAGAAAGGTTGAACATGACACCGATGGAAAAAGCAAGTTGCATGTTTAGTGGCACCATGTTGGGACATAAATATTGGGTAGACGCAATGGGTTCTGCATGTTACATGGTCAATCGATCACCCTCATTAGAATTAGATGACAAGACTCCACATGAGGCATGGATTGGTAATAAACCCTCTCTCACACATCTCAGGGTATTTGGTTGTGATGCCTATGGTCGCGTTCCAAAGGAAAACAAGAATAAACTAGATAAAAAGGATGAAAAGTGTATCTTTATTGAGTCTAAAGATGGTCTAAAAGGTTATAAGATTTGGAAACCAGAAAAAAGAAGGTAGTGTATAGACAAGATGTGGTATTCAGAAAAATCAAATATGTTGTCAAAAAAGAAGTCCTACCAAGGAAGGAAGAACCAAAGAAAATAGAGTTTGACATGAAGGATGATGAATTAGAATCTACAAAAGAACAGGAATAAGAAGAAGAAGATGCTCATACTCTAGTATTGAGGAGATTGGTTCAGCAAAGAAGGAAACCAAAAAGGTATACTCCACCTGATTTATGTTCAAATTTTTCTTTGTCTATTACTAATGATGATCCTAGAACTGTGAGGGAGGCAGTGGATTCAGAGGATGGAAAACTCTAGAAAAAGGCCATGGTTGAAGAAATGGAATCCTTAGACAAAAATGAGGCTTGGGATCTAGTGGAGTTTTCAAATAGAATAAATCCCATTGGAAACAAATGGGTGTTTAAGAAGAAGTTGAATGCAGAAGGGAAAGTGGAGAAATACAAAGCATGGTTAGTAGCAAAAGGTTATTCCCTGGTAGAGGGAATCGACTTTGGTGATATTTTTTCTCCTATTTCCAAGTTAACTTCAATCAGATTTCTTTTATCTATCGTTGTTGATTTTGATTTTGAAGTAGAACAAATGGATGTGAAGACAAAATTCCTACATGGGGATCTAGAAGAAGAAATCTACATGAAGCAGCGAGAAGGCTTTGTTGTGAAGGAAAAGAAAGAGTCAGTATGCAAGCTGAAAAAGTCCTTGTATAGGTTAAAGAAATCACCAAGGATGTGGTATCAAAAATTTGATACTTATGTGTTGGGACTTGGTTTCACAAAGAGAAAAGTGGATCATTGTGTGCATTTCAAATTAATTGGTGATCATCTTATTTGTTTGGTATTATATGTTGATGATATCTTGTTGATAATAAACGACAAGGAGATTATCCATGATGTGAAAAATCGGTTGTCCTCTACATTTTATATGAAGGATCTTGGTGCTGAAAATTTCATTTTGGGCATGGAAATTAAAAGATATTGGGAAAACAGGAAACTCTGGTTAAATTAGAGGAAATATGTTGAGACAATCTTATAGAGGTTTAATATGTAGGAATGTAAACCGGTTAGGGTTCCTATTCGTATAGGTGTAAAGTTATCTATAAATCAGTGTCCCAAGACACAAGAAGAGGAAGAGAACATATCTCATGTTCCATATGCTAGTGTGGTTGGCAGTTTGATGTATGCAATGGTTTGTGATAGACCATACATTGCACATGCAATGGGAATTTTGAGCAGGTATATGTCAAAACCAGGGAAGGAGCATTAGACAACACTAAAGAGAGTTTTTAGGTATTTGCGTGGTACTAGTAGTTATGGATTGTGATACCAAGGTAGACCAATATTAGACAGAGTGTTGGACATACATGGCTTTGTTAATACAAACTGGGCTGGAGATTTGGATCACAGAATATCTACAAGCAGGTATGTGTTTAACCTATTTGGAGGAGAAATCAGTTGGATGAGAAAAAGACAATGTGTAGTGGCACTCTCAACTACAGGAGATGAATACATGGAAGCCACTCATGAAAGAAAGGAATAAGTATGGTTACAAAGATTGTTTTTAGGTATTGGGTTGGTACAACAAGTTTTAAGGCTAGATTGTGACAGTCGGAGTGCAGTCTTCCTAGCGAAGAACCCAACTTATCATTCAAATAGAAAGCATATTGACGTTCAATATCACTTTGTGAGAGACATGGTTGAATATAGTAAGGTGTTACCGATGAAGGTGGTCGCTCTGAATAATCTTGTTGATTCATTAAAAAATATGTGAGCACTGATAATTTCTCTTAGTGTAGAGGATCTATGGGAATTTTTGCCATGGATTGTTGAATATGTAATCATGTAACCCCCTGTATGCAAAGAAAACAACAGGCGGGAGAATGTTGGGTATGTGTTATATTCTTTGCAAGAGTGGTCCAATTTAATGTAAATTGATATGGGAGAAAGGGGGCTAGGTGGGGGGAGGGTTGTAAGGGGATTTGATGGCGAAGCCCCCGAAAAAAAAAAATTGGGTAGTTTTTTGCGTATGTTTTTGGCGGTGTTTTGGCACATGGTTTTTTCTGATGGTTTTCTAATTCTGGTTAAGAAATTAGGGTTGTTGACTAATTTGAATCAATGTATTATGGGTTTGGATTCTCAGGGATATATATATATAGTATTGTAAACAACAAAGATGATGAATAGAAGATTATATGTGTGGCTCTAAACAGGTTGGAGATTTTCCCAATTTGGGTTTCCAGGGTAAATTCTCGGTGTAATGTGTGTGTGTTAGTGGATATTTTCTATTTTTATTAAGAATATATTTGCAGTAATTAATTGTACAAGGTTAAAATCTACAAGATCTTCCATCTTGACCTTCCACGGCTCAAAAATTTTCCCATTAAATTTCTCGATATCTTTTTCCAAACTGCTCGCCATTTATTTTCACCTGAAGAATCGATACCACAGATCTGCCACTAAAAGAAGGCTTATCACAGACTCATTAAAATCCTCTAATACCAAAGGTAGATTTTAACCTTTTTAAATTAATTGTTGCAAACATATTCTTAATAAAAATAGGAAATATATAATGGCACGTACACACAATACACAGAGATTTTTACCCTGGAAAACCAAACCAGGGAAACCAACAACCTGTTTAGAGTTGCACCTCTAATATTTTATTCAATGTATCTTCATTGTTTACAATGCAATACATATAGGATCATGTGGCATACAAAACCCCTAATCCATTGACCCATATTAGTCAACAACCCTAATTCCTTAATTAGAATTAGAAAACAATCGGTGAAAACCAT
>JASDQU010171919.1:11831-28661 GCA_032191745.1 Picea mariana
GAAGAAATGTGTATATATGAATATTCATTATTATGTAACTAAAACCACAGTTGTTAAAATAAATTATTGAACCGGACAATTGTGATTAAACAAATTCTCACACAATTAATTGGTTTGTTGTCTTTTATAAAAGACTAGTCTTGCTGACTGGATTGAATATATACATAAATTACTAAAGGATGGTAGTTTTGATTATTAGTACATGCACGAGACTGTATGTACTAGCTACACATACATTTCTTGTACATATACACTAGTATGTATGAGTTTTCTTGACTTACTTACTGATAGTGTCGGTTAGTTGTTACGAATGTGTGAACCATGTTCTTGTTCTTTGTACCATAAGATACCTTAACTTCGGGACGAAGTTTCTTGAAGGGTGGGTGTATGTAACGACCCTTGATTATTATTTATAATTAATTTAATAATATAATCCTAAAAATTGTTTCTTATATAATATTAACTAAATTAATTATCATTAATTAATTATTCATAATTGTCAATGGNTTAGGGAGGAAGGATGAGTAGAATAGTTGAGACTATATGGAGATCTATCTTGTGGTGGGATTTGATGAAGAAAAATGTGTATATATGAATATTCATTATTAAGTAACTAAACCACAGTTGTTTAAAATAAATTATTGAACCGGACAATTGTGATTAAACGAATTCTCACACAATTAATTGATTGTTGTCTTTTTTAAAAGACTAGTCTTGCTGACTGAATTGAATGTATACATAAATTACTAAAGGATGGTATTTTTTATTATTAGTACATGCACGAGACTGTATGTACTAGCTACACATACATTTCTTGTACATATACACTAGTATGTATGAGTTTTCTTGACTTACTTACTGATAGTGTCGGTTAGTTGTTACGAATGTGTGAACCATGTTCTTGTTCTTTGTACCATAAGATACCTTAACTTCAGGACGAAGTTTCTTGAAGGGTGGGTGTATGTAACGACCCTTGATTATTATTTATAATTAATTTAATAATATAATCCTAAAAATTGTTTCTTATATAATATTAACTAAATTAATTATCATTAATTAATTATTCATAATTGTCAATGGTTATTTAATTTTAATCAACTCTTTAATTATGTGATTAAAGAATTAATAGGGTTGATAATTTAATTTATTAAAACTTATGTATATGAGTGAGATAACAAACATTAAATAAAAGATAAGGAGTATTAAATAAATGGGATAAGATATTTAATAATGGGATAAGATATTAGGTAGGGAGTAAATGAAGGGAAGTCGGTGAAGGAGGGATAAGGGGGGGAAAGGAGTTTGGGGGGAGGAGGATTCTACGGGAGTTGGCCATGGATTTTGGGAGCTAGAAGTATTGTAGAGAGAGTGAAAATTCATGAGTGAGATTGATACAGTGCACGAGTTGCTGGGGGTTTTGGGCACGGAGGGCTAGGATATCCGTTGATATCCTAGGGCTAGGGAGCTACCTAGTCGGCAGGGAGGACGGTTTTGGGTAGTGTTCCAAAGAAGCGAGAAGGAAGCAAGCATCGAGCAAATAATAGCATTAGGTTCAGGTAAGAATTATGCATTGTTTTGAATTAATTTGTTATTAAATTTCATTATATTGACGAAATTGCATACGAATGAGTTAAATTAGTAAAATTTCTTGAATTTTACTACTAAGTAGGTTGTTTAAATTATTTGGTCATTACARGATATGCAATGAACAGTAAAGGATACAGATGCTTTAAAAAAAGAATGCATAAATTAGTAGATTATATTGATGTTTGAATTGATGAAGAAGCTCATGTAAAATATCAACAGAGAATAAGCACCAAGTCAGATGAAGAAKATGATGAGGATAATGAAAATGAAGAACAACAAATCTGAGAGTCACAAGAAGATGATGAATCAGGTGGAGAAGAGACACCTAGACAAGAAGAGTCAAGACAACAATCAACATCAAATCCTTCCTGCAGAATTAATCAAAAGAATCATCTTGCAAGTCAAATAATTGGTGAGAAAGAAAAAGGTGTACAAACCAAGAGAAGGATAATCAAAGACACTGAGAAATCACATATAGGCTTCATATCCATGGTGGAACCCAAAAAATTTAATGAAGACAGTAAGGATGTAAATTGGTTAAAATAAATGAATGAGGAACTGGATCAGATTGAAAAGAATGATACTTGGGAACTTGTTCCTAGGCCAGTAAATAAAAATGTAATAGGATCCAAATGGGTCTACAAAAATAAGATGAATGAGCAAGGAAATATTGTAAGAAATAAGGCTAGATTGGTATGCAAAGGGTATTCTCAAATAGAAGGACTAGATTTTGATGAAACATTTGTGCCCGTAGCAAGATTAGAAACTATTAGAATGTTTGTTTCCTATGATTGTCATAAAAAGTTTAAATTATACCAAATGGATGTCAATTCATCTTTTCTAAATGGAGATATAAAAGAAGAAGTCTATATGGAACAACTAGAGGGTTTCCAATTGTAAGATAACCTTGACCTTGTCTCTAAGCTGAAGAAATCCTTATATGGGTTGAAACAATCTTCTGATGCCTTGTATTACAAATTGGATAAGTATCTTCAAGACAAAGGGTTCAAGAGAGGAATAGTTGACTGCAATATATATATCAAAATAGAGGATAATGATTTTCTCATTGTGTTGGTCTATGTAGATGACATCATCTTCGGAAGTAATAATGCTTCATTGGTACAATGATTTGCTTCTGCCATGCAGTCTGAATTTGAAATGTCTATGATAGGGGAACTGTCATTTTTTCTTGGTCTACAAATTAATTAGAGGTCTGAAGGAATATTTCTTTCTTAGGAGAAATATCTAAGATAAATTTTGAAAAGGTTTTAAATGGAATATTCTACACCTATGAGCACACCTATGGTCATTGGATGCAAGTTAAGCAAGGATGATGGCTCACCTGATGTTGATTAGAGTTCATATAGGTATATGATAGGCAACCTGTTGTAAATCACAACATCTCATCCAGACATAATGCATGTTATTGGAATGGTAGGAAGGTATCAGTCTGCGCCGAAACAGAGTCATTTTCTTGTTGTCAAAAGAATATTCAAATACTTGAAAGGAACAATGAATTATGTCTTATGGTATCCTAGGAATCGAAATTTTCAATTATCAGTCTATTCAGATGTTGATTGGGATAACTGCATGGATGAAAGGAAAAGCACAAGTGGAGGTGCATTCTTCTTAGGAGATTCTCTTGTATCATGGTTGAGAAAGAAGCAAGGTTCCATTTCCTTATCAACTACAGAAGTTGAATACATTGCAGCTGCCACTTGTTGTACCTAAGTATTGTGGATGATTCAGACACTTGCAGAATTGGAGGTCAAATATACTACACTAATTCCAATTCATTGTGATAATACTAGTGCAATTAGTGTGTCAAAGAATCCTTTATTTCACTCCAATACCAAGCATATACCCATCAAGTATCACTTCTTGAGGGAACATGTTATCAACACTATTTTTTTTTTGCATTATATTCCATCCAAAGATCAGATTGTTGAAATCTTCACTAAACTGCTTGCAAAAGCTCAACTTGAGTATCTACGCCAGAAGGTGGGCGTGATCATGTTATCAAGTTAAAATACTCTATCTGGTCAGGGGGGGAGTGCTCATAGTATATCTAATTAGGGGGAGAGTGCTTCAGGGGGAGAACAAAGTCACTCTTAGTTTTCTTTGACATTGATGTCAAAGGGGGAGAAAAAGGTGTGGTCTGCTACAGTTGGAGGTCTAGGAAGAATAGTGTATCCTTTCAGGGTTTCCATCAATTCCAAAGGGGGATATTGTTGGCATATTTATAGGAAGAGTGTGCTTGTCATTGATGGTAAGAACAACAATGAAGATGGCATATTGGCAACAATGATGGAAAACGGGAAAACATCGATGATAGCATCGGGAATTGTTGTCTACAAGCTTAGGAGGACGAGCATAGGACTTCCAGGAGTGCAATATAAAGGCCCTTGATGTATAAAGGATCAAAACCCTTTGAGAATATGAACGAAGTTAAAATCTCAGAAGAGATAGTGGATTTACCATTACATTGGCGAGAAATCTCAGAAGGGACAATGCTTTCCAGAAGTGCAGATGAGGTCCAAGAGACAGACTTGTAGGAGGAACAAAGGTCAAAGCCTTTGAATACTTAGAAAATATTCTAAGTCAAAAGAAATTGTAAGCTCAAGAGGAGGACCGATAGTGACCGTCAGATCAAGCACTATGAAGATCTAGACCATTGGATCGAGGAAAGTCGTGGGTCGTCGATCAGACGAGAGTGGAGAATTAGGAATTGGAAAATGAAAGAAAGGAAGTGCTAAATTCTAAAATCATGAAGTGCGAAGTCCCAAAGTGTGAAGGAATCCTCGTCGTCCATTGAGGCAGGACACGTGGTGAGATATCAGCGTTACATTGATTGGTAAATTGGGAAATCAATGATAGGAGAAGTGAAAACTTGTGAATTCTGAGTTCACAAAGGTTATCACAACCATTGATCGAGGAAGGTCATGGACCGTTGATATGGCACTATTGGGGTCTAAAGATGCCTAAAAACATCCTTAGTTTAACATTAATTTATCAACCTGAGGATTCGTCTTTTATCTCAAGAATATCAGCAAAGTCTATGCAGATAGCTCGTAGAGGCTAAAATCGTGTAGTTAAAGCAAATTTGAGTTTATCAACAATCAAGTTCCTCAAACATTCATTAAATATTCTAGGATTTGAAATCTAATGTTGTGCAATGGAAAGGAACTAATTAATCTATTGAATTCATTTTAACTAAAAGAAGTAATTGAATCTGAATAAAGACTTGTAGAATTGACTATTATTATGAATCAAATTACTGGAAAGGAAAAGGAAAATTACTCTATCTATGGAAAGAAACAATGACTGTAATCTAATCGAAARAGACAACAATTGTACTTCTATTSAAAGGAATAACAACTATATCTTAACGGCAAGGAACAACAAATGTAAACTAATTGAAAGGAACAAYAAATGTAAACTAATTAAAAGGAACAACAATTGTGAATCTAAGTAAAAGGAACAATGCATCTAAACCTATGAGGAACTGTCACACATCAAATCTCAATAATAGAAATTGGAACAACAATCATCTAATGCTTAAGGAAATAYCTATCTTTTGCAAATGATATAAAATCATCAACACACTTATGCACTCATTTAACTACTGTAAAAGATAATCGAATCGCACAACATAAATTGAACTGATACAATTATAGGTCAAACAGTAGCTCCTTCAGACTAGGCCCTTAGTCCTTAGAAGCACTTCTATTCAAAACTCAGTATGTAGAAATGGTAAAACCACTCAAAGATTTGATTGATTTCATAGCTGGTACAACATTTACAAAAACTGCTAACGCAGAGCAATTCTAAGTTCTAAGTTCTTGGGTGCAATTCTTCTATATCCCTTCCAGGATCTATTACCCCTTATATATTACAATAATCTAGGTAAATGAAGCTATCCCGAGGATCGAGAGATCCTCCAGATTTCTTTACTATTATAAAGTTACAATATAAGAAACTCAATCGTCTTCAAAACTGCCCTACACCATAAAATCCTCAACCTCCAATAGCTTGCGCATCTTCATGATTTCCTTTGCTATCTCGGGTTTGATAATATTTAACCAATCCTATAACAAAATAAAACAATTCCAATCGTATTTTAGGATCTATGTAATCTAATTTCAACAATAATGCTAAAGGGTATATTATTCATTTTCTATCCTATTTTCTCCTAATTAACCGAAAAGTCAATCAAGATGATATTATGAAATGTGGGAAAAAGGAAGATATTTATACCTTTTTCATAACCTAACATACCCCCCATCTTACCTTCTTGCATGTCCTCATGCAAGCTGAGATCTTACATGTAAAGCAGTAATGCTATAAGGTGGAAAGCTTGGTTCACCAAGCCTCCTGAATCCATTTCTTCTTTTGAGTTCTCCAAAAGCAGCATCCTCCCTTTTCTTGTTCATTTGATAATCTTTTTGGTAACTTTCTAGAGGAAACCAGATGATAGGGGGATTATATCTGCACCCAATCTAGTCAGGTCCTTCCTCTTGGAGAATTCTAGAATACCTTTCTATTCTGAAGGTAGCTGCAAAGAAATTCTTGTCCCCAAAGGGTTCCCTTATCCTTACTTCACTGGAGGATGCATCCCATCTCATTTTAGAAGCAGCAAGAGCTTCTTCCTTAATCTCTATAAAATGTGTGATACCTGAACATATAAGTTGTAGATGGATAGGGGCTAAGGATTCTATGACCCCCCCTCTTTTTATAAAGTTTTTGTGTCGCATAATGGCTGGAAAGGACTTTGGAGGCTCTCCCCTAACCCAAATATCTAGCCTAGTTTCCCTCTTTAGGAAGGTTTTGTGATATTTAGCCCATCTGACTTGGTTCTGAGTAAATTACAAAAATGCCTAAAATTGTATGTCACCTATGAATGGGTCAGGGTTATCTTTCCTTTCTTCTTCCAGAATGAAATTATGAAAGTATAACTCACACAGAAGGTATTGTACCTTTTCATCCTGCTCTCTAAAACATAAAATAAAATCAAGTACAGTGGCAAATGAAATGAGTTTACCTACTCTGATGGCCTTCACTCTCAATAACATATATCGTTTCAGCAAGAATAAAGTGTAATTGGTGGCAGGGGCTCTGCAATTAATAGCATCAGAGTAGACATCATAGATTTCTTTGATTTGCTCCAAATATTTTTCCAATTGGGTTTGTACATTCTTTACCTTCCCTTGGGATCTGGTGAGATCAGCATAGGTCTCACTCTCTGTTGTTGTCATGTCCCTCAATTGTTTAACAATCTTTTGATGTTCAGCCCTAGTGACCATATCATCTTGGTGTTGAGCCAATTCTCATTGGGCTCACCCCAGCTCTACCTTTAGCTTATCAATGGTGACACCCTATCCTTGAGATTGGGATGCTTGGTATTCTTCCATAGCACCCATCTCCTCCCTGGACTGAGTTAATTCTTGTTGGGTCTATATAATATCTACTTCCAGTTTGTCCACAATATCACTCTGTTTTTGAGACTAGAGTGCCTGATGCTCTTCCATAGTCAGTAATTCATTTATGTTTTGAATCATGGTTTGTTGAGACTGCATCAATTCTTCCTCCAATCTCCTGATGGTAGAATTTTTCTCAAGGATTTGAGTTGTTTCCTCTAAGACTGGGGTATCTGTCTACATCTCAGCATCAATTATTTTTGTAGCTGTCATCATTTCCTGTGTTTCTAAGGGAATTACTTCCTCCTTTTGAGCTACTGCCTCTTATACTACTATTTATTTAGGGTATGTATGTATCCCTATAGAATTTGTAGTGACTTMTTCTTTAGGAAGAGGGTTTCTTCCTTSCACTCYGGCCCTTTTGTTTTTCTTTCTTCTATGGGCCTTATCTGCTTGTGCTAKCTGCTTACTCAATTCTTTAATAATTTCCTTCAGTTTACCCACCTTTTKCTTTAATACTTCATCCTTCTTAGCCTTTTTCTTCAACAGTTTGTTTTATTTTTTTAACTTTATAATTTTCTTATGGCTCTTCGCTGATTTCTATATATGAGAGGTATCAAGGTCTTCTTTATTCTGGCCAGCAGATGGTTGTTCCTCTGTTCCTTCCAAATGTTATGTCTRTCCAAGAGGGATTTTCATTTCAAAATGAGKTTCTTCCTATGTTGTGTCCTTTGGGAAAGACATTTCAATATCAGGAAAATCTTTAGCTAGTTTTGAAGAGGAGGCTTGTTATGGGCATTTTTCTGGATTATTTGGGCCTTTGTCAATTGAGATTCCTAAGATCCCCAAAACCTGAGCTATGTCTACCTCATAGCTCTTCAAACATTGTTTTTTCAAATGCTCCAATGTTGGTTGGGTGTCTTCCTGATCATTCCTTTGTGAGGTCTCTTTTGCTTGCCCAATTTCTTGACCATTTTCCTATGGAGACTGTTCTGCAAAATTCTGAAGTTCTTCAGGCTATTTTGTTGTATCCTGAATTGCTCCAGTCATTTCCTGAATTCATCTTCTTCTCCTCCTTGTCTTAATGATGTCTTTAGCGACAACCATTGCTCTCTTCCTCTTTTTTTCTAATGCTTTTGTTTGTGAGGTCTGGGCCTCTGTGATTTGGGCAGGGTCTACCTTAGCTTCGATTTGAGGAGATGGAATTTCTCTTTGGGTGGTAGTCTCCTCTGCCTGTCTATATTCAATTTCCTATGGTGGGTCTTCATGGCATAATTCAGGTTGCTCCAGTTGTGGAGGTCTATTGGCCTCAATAAAACTATCCCAGGTCAATTGAGTTTGACTCAGTTCTTTATTTGTTATCAGTTTAACTAATCTGTGGTGACTGATAACAGTAACATGATCCTTGGTCTTTTGTGTTCTTAAGGAAACCTCATGTAATATGGCATTCAAATAGAAAGGTAGATTAAGTACTAACCGTTGTTTTAAGGCTACCAACAATTTGAGGTGGAGAGGTCGAATTACATTGTATCRTCCATCACAGGTGATGTACCGCTGAATTACCCATGCTAGTTCCTTCCATGGTTCCCTGAGGGTACTGGGATTAAGTCCCTTTCCCTTCTTATCCAATTMTTCCCCAGGGTCTGTGAAAKTTTYCACAACTTCCTTCAGTGTTGTGTATCTTCCTGTCCACTGAATGCCCGTGTTAGGGAKGCCTGTGACCTCTGCTAATATTTCTAGGGTGACTGAKATTCATATGCCTCGCACCATAGATATTTCTCCTTACAGATTCTGAAAGAATTCAAGCGTGACATTCGTGTCATATCCTTGCAAACGGTTGAAGTACTCCATCCATCCCAGACATTGTAGGATATCTCTTACCTGCTCTGTAACATGTAGTAAAGTTGGCTTCCTATGCACACTTCTGCTACCCATTTTTGTGAGAAAATGCAAATGACTATCGTTCCTGGTAGCAGACTTGGTTAGATCATCTTGGAGGAACAAAATTACTGAAAATAGCAAATATAAAAGAACAAAAAGTGTTTACAAATGTGGGTATTTATTACAATCATTACTATCTTATCAAAAAGCATGCCGAGCATACACTCCCCTCATTAATGTAGAGGTCGACCTCGATCGTTAGCGTAGGGGAAAGTATTTTCAGTGAGGGATAATGATGGCACTGCCACCACCAATGGGGATTAATCATTAATTTTCAAACAACATATTTTAATGGTAATCATTGAACATTAGTCCTCTTTCGTGGAAAGAAAAATTGAATTTAATATACCTATACTCAAAAAAATGTTTTTAAGGATACATAAGTCGAATAAATTAAATCTTTTCATTTAAAATAATATCCCACATATCATAATGTTTTTACTTTTCCATTTTATTGAATACAGCCGAAATTATAGCCTCGTTATTGATTGTAGGAAATCTAGAGACACCCAAAAACTTGGCATTTAAGGTAAACTTCCATACCACAAGCAGAGCCACTGCTGCCAGCAGGCGTCCATAGCCTTGACATGGTTTCCTTTTAACCCTTAGATGACCCTGTATCCTTGATAAATATTTGAATCATCTTTTCCAAAAAGACCACTATCCTGGTTTGGTAGCCAGATGGTGATAATGTCACTCACTAGATTGTAACTTAGGTGACAATTCGGCTCGTGATGAGACCCCTTGTCCTTTGAAGAGAAAATTTCAAAGCCCATTGCCCTGGTGTTGTAGCCATAATGAGAATGTCACTTATGTTATTATTCTATGATCATGGTAGGTTGGCTCATGATGAGACCCCTTATTCTTTGTGGAAATTTTTTTAATACTTATCTTTTGTTTTTTTTTTTAATATTTGAGTCGTCTTTTTTNAATACAGCCGAAATGATAGCCTGGTTATTGATTGTAGGAAATCTAGAGACACCCAAAAACTTGGCATTTAAGGTAAACTTCCATACCACAAGCAGAGCCACTGCTGCCAGCAGGCGTCCATAGCTTTGACATGGTTTCCTTTTAACCCTTAGATGAGCCTGTATCCTTGATAAATATTTGAATCATCTTTTCCAAAAATACCACTATCCTGGTTTGGTAGCCAGATGGTGATAATGTCACTCACTAGATTGTAACTTAGGTGACAATCCGGCTCGTGATGAGACCCCTTGTCCTTTGAAGAGAAAATTTCAAAGTCCATTGCCCTGGTGTTGTAGCCATAATGAGAATGTCACTTATGTTATTATTCTATGATCATGGTAGGTTGGCTCATGATGAGACCCCTTATTCTTTGTGGAAATTTTTTTAATACTTATCTTTTGTTTTTTTTTTTAATATTTGAGTCGTCTTTTTTTGAAAAAAGACATTATCCTGGTTTGGTATCTAGATGATGATAATTCCACTCACTAGCGTTTAACTTAAGTGAACAAGCCAGCTCGTGATGAGACCTCCTGTCCTTTGACAAAATAAAATGTCAAAGTCCATTGCCCTGGTATGGTATCCATAATGGGAATGTCACTTAGGTTAGTATCCTATGATCATGGTAGGTTGGCTTGTGATGAGACCCCCTATTCTTTGTGGGAAAAAAATAAATTTTATTGCTCTCTTTTTTTTGTTTTTTTTGTTTTTTTTTTAGAGGTGTATGAAGGGAGGCTCATCTACTCCTTAAGAGTAAGGGATGGCATAAAGAAGTGTAAGGATTCCAAGTAAAAGTGTGCCTAAGACTCCTTATTATAATATAAAGGAAAAATATCATTTAAGTGTATTTGTATGTATAATGGAAAATAAACGAATTATGGTGGTTACAGGTTATGAACAAGGTTTAAGATATTTCAAATAAAGTAATCCAAAAAACAATTTGATAAGGTATGGAAGATAGTCCACAAAATAATGATAGATCATTAGAAATAATGATGGTGAAATTTTTTTGGTGAAATTTGTACCCCAAAGGAATGGCTTGGCGTTTTATCAGCAATGTAGGGAAGGAACTGTGAAATGAACAACAGGCATGCAAAAGGAACAGCAAGTGTTCAAAAGGAACAGTAGGCGCGCAAAAGGAACAACAATTGTTCTGTTCAAAGGAACAACAAGGGCACAAAAAGGAACATCAAGTTTTCAAAAGGAATAGCAGGCACGCAAAAGGAACGACAATTGTTTCGTTCAAAGGAACAATAAGCACACAAAAAGGAACAGCAGGCACGCAAAAGGAATGACAATTGTTCCGTTCAAAGGAACAGCAAGCACGCAAAAAGGAACAGCAAGTGTTAATTTTTTAACCATCTGAATAGGTAATTTTTAGAAACCTGGAAATGTGTTTTTCTTGAATCCGAGGTTGATTAGTCATCAACTAAATTCATTTATGGGTTGGTTTATTTCACAATTAAATAGTGGATGGTTTGTTAATGTTATGAATTTCATTATAGTTGCCAAATTGTTGCTGTTGAACATGTCATATTCATTTCTCTGCGAAAGACAGGGTCTGGGTGATGAGATGAAGCAAGAGTTCAGAACAGAAAAGAGTTCTAATTGAGTTCATTACAGTTATCCTCTCTAGTTCTTATTTTCTCAAGTGACTATCAAAAAATAAAAATAAAAACTAACAACTCAAATAAAATCTATAGAAAAAAAAAATTATATACAGTATGTACAGTGTCAACATAATTCATCATTTATGGAGTTGGGGTGGCTGGATTACCTTCCCATCCATCCAAAATTTGAACGGTAGGGTCCTTACTTACTTCTTGGTAGAAAGATTCCTTTGAGGGTGGTTGATGATAGAGTCATAGTTGGTGTCCATTGACCCGAAATGGAGATCCAAACCTGTCAATGGTGCTTAATGTGACTATGCCATTATCATGGACTTCATTGATTTTGTATGATCCCAGCCACCGTGTCTGTAATTTTCCCAGAAAATCCTGAAATCTGGAATCATAGTGGAGCGCCCAATCACCTTTTTTAAATGATTTTTTCTTGATATGATTTTCATGCCAGGTCATTATCTTTTTCTGAATAACGGCTGTGCGCTCTACAATAGACAGGCGTACTTCATCCAATTTGTTGAGTTGTTGAAGGAATTGTTTATGTGCTTCTATAAGATCCAGTCCGATTTCCTAGGCCATCCTTAGAGTCTTGATCTCAAACTCAATTGGAAAGATGGGTTCTTTTCCATAGACTAAGTGATAGGGAGAGTAGCCAATGGTGTTACACCATGTTGTGTGGTAATCCCATAAGGCATTTGGGAGCTCAATAGCCCAATTCTATCTATTTGCTGAGACAGTCTTTGTCTGGATTGCCTCTAGGACTTTATTGGTGCTTTCTACTTGCCCATTTGTTTGTGGGTGGTATGGAGAAGTAATTATGTGTTTAATATGATAATTATCTAGGGTGGTGGTGATTCTATGAGTTGTAAATTGTTACCCCCCATCATTGATTACCTCTCTTGGTAGTCCATAGCATACGAATAATTTGAAAATAAATTTGATGACTACTTCTTTTATTTCATTTGGTAAGGCTTTTGCCTCTACCCATTTAGCCATGTAGTCCATTGCAACTAGAATATAGGCCTTCTTATTTGACTTTGGATTGAAGGGGCCAAGGAAGTCTAGTGCCCATCTCTCAAATGGTTCTGTAACTACTTGTGCTTTCAATGACATTTCATCATCCTGACCTAGTTTTCCCATCCGTTGACAACTATCACAGGTCTGGACATTTTTCTTTGTGTCTTTGAATATTGAGGGCCAATAATAACCCATCTGCAAAATTTTGTGTTCATTCCTGCAGTCTGCAAAATGCCCACCATAGGGCTCATCATGTCTGGCCTTTAGTATGTCATAGATTTCATCATCTCGTATGCATGTGCAGATCTGGAGATCAACTCCTGTGTGGAAAAGATATCCACTGATCCAGGCGAATCGTGTGCTACGTTGGAAGATCAGTTTTCTTTCCCTTGATGATAGATGTGTCGGTAATCTTCCCACCGCTAGATAATTTTCCACATCAGTGTACCAAGGTGGATTTGTAGTAACAACAAACATATGCTTGTCTGGAAATTGATCTTCAACTGTTAAGGAGTCCCCTGTTTTGGGTATGTAGGATAGGAAGTATATGACAAGATTTTCTCTCCTAGGTGGATCTTTGATGGTGATGTCAAATTCATGCAATAGTAATAACCATCGAGTGACCCATCTATTAGTAATCGGTTTATTAATTAGATATATGATAGCAGAATGATGAGTATACAGAATAACTGGATAGTCCATTATATAATGACGAAATTTATTGATGGCATGTATAACAGCTAAAAACTTTTTTTCTATTACTATATAATTAAGTTCAGCTGGAGTAAGATTCTTGCTAATACAATAAATGGTGTAGGGTTTCTTGTCTTCTTCCTATCTGAGGATAGTGCCTATGGAAATATCCGATGCATCGGTGGAGATGTGAAATGGTATTTTCCAATTTGGTCCCCTCAGCACTGGTGCTATCAAGATTAGCTTCTTGAGTCCTGCAAATGCCACATCACACTTGTCAAACCACTGAAAATCTACATTACTAGTCAAAGCATGTAAAGGTGTAGCAGTGCTTGCAAAATTTTCCATAAATCTACGATAGTATCCTGAAGCGCCAAGGAAACTACGTACCTCAGTTTGTGTGTGTGGTGTAGGTAGATTAAATATTACCTCTATTTTTGTTGGATCTACTCTAATTCCATCTGCAGAAATATAATTCCCTAGTACCACACCTTCTGTCATCATCATGTGACATTTTTCGTGGCTTAAACATAATCTGGTCGCAATGCACTGTTCTAGTACCTTCTACAGATTATTTAGAGCTTGATCGAAGTTGTCGCCATAAGGAGTGAAATAATCCATGTAGACTTCAAGTCCTTCACTGATCAGATCATTGAATATGCTAAGAATGGCCCTTTGAAAAGTGGTTGGAGCATTACAAAGTCCAAAAGGAAATACTCTGTATGCAAAGGTGCCCAGGGGCATGTAAATGTAGTTTTATCTTGATCTTCTGGGGCAATCTGAATCTGATTGTACCCACTAAAACCATCTAGAAAAGAAAATAATTTCTTCCCTGCTAAAGTATCCAGGACCTGATCAATGAAAGGCAAAGGGAAGTGGTCTTTTTGAGTGGCTTTGTTAAGTTCCCTGAAGTCAACACAGATTCTCCATTTCCTATTTTTCTTTGGGACAATCACTAATGGGGAAACCCACCGACTATCTGAGATGGGATATATAAAATCTACGTCCAACATATTTTGTAATTCTTCTTTAACAATATCCTTGAGATGGGGATTCAGTCTCCTCTACAGCTATCGAATAGGTCGAGCATCTCTTTCAATGTAAATGTGGTGTGTGTAGAGTTGTGGATCAATACCTTTCATATCAGAATATTCCCATGCAAAAGCTTGCTAGTATTTGGAGAGGACTTGAATTAGCTTTTGTTGTTGTTGTTCATTTAAATTGGCATTGATGTTCAGAGACCTCCCTGGTGCAATCTCGATAGGTTTGTTGTTATGAATAGCTTTAGTTGGATTTTTTTGTTCCATTAAATCTTCCATCAGGTCTCCTTTTGCTTCACAGTCTAGAATAGCTTGGAGCATATGGTAGGTTGGTTTGCTTATGGTGGCTAGGCTATTAATAAACCCATTGATTACATCATCCTCTAGCTGGTTTTTAAGTCTGAGGGCTTCTTCCAATGTAAGAGGGGATTGTAAATCCTTCTCTGGGTATCGTGGTGGTGGAAATAGTGGATATACGAAAGTTGGGCTTAGATTAGAAGGAGGATATAAGATGATATTCTTTGTGATACCCCCTCTAGAGATTGTCATATTACCCATTCAACATCCTATGTATGCATCTGTTGTTGCGAGCCATGGCCTACCCAGTATCAATGGATGCCCTTCAAGTCCACTTATTTGGTTGATGATGAGGAAGTTCGTTGGATATTCCCAAGAGTCAATAGAGATGGATATATCATGTAATGTACCAACTGGTAGAACCATCGATCGATCCGCCAACTGCAACATAATTGCAGTGGGTTCGAAGGAGACAAAACCCAGGGTATTGCAGGTTTCCATAGTCAGGATGTTGATGGTTTCTCCCAAATTAACTAGCATATTTGGAAAAGAACAACCCTAGATCTAAAATGTTACTATGGGATTCCCCAGATCTGCATATTTGACTAGTTCTTGTCTACCTAAAATTAGATCAGACAAGGCTCCTACCACATAGATTATTGATGATGGATATTTAATATTTTTGACGGGATTTCTCCCACGTAGCTCCTTAATCATCTTTGAGTAAATTGGGATGTCTTGAAGAGCTTGCAGGAGTGGAATATTAATGTATAAATTCTTGAGTTCCCCTATAATGTCGAAGTTGGGATATACGGTCAGTTTTTCTATCATCAATATTTTGGGGAACAGAGGGGAGGGAGTTGCATCCTTATCAAGATCTTTTGATTCGACTGTGTTTCCCCCCTACTCGATTTCTACTGTTATTACCACAGGAAAGGGTGTTATTGATGGGTTTTTTTCATTCTTCTACTCTTGAGAAACGTTATTTTCTTTAGGAGAGATTATGCACCCCGATCTTAGCCATAGTTTGTTGCACCATATCAAGTTGGTTTCTCCTTCCCCATTCTCCATAATTTGGATGAGCTGAGCCAATCTGTTATTTGGATTTGGGTGAGGTTGGACTGGTAATTGAGGGCACAATTGTCATTGTGAGTTCTGTGGCAGTTGGAGTGGTGGTTGCAATGTGGGATGAGTTTGAGGGGCCATCCCCATGGGTTGGTTGTTTATCTCCATGGGGAGCTTCCAATTCTGATTCCAATTTGGGTTTTGGGTAGTCATGTTGGGCCACTTTGAAGGGTAGATGTTTTTATTTGAGTTTTTCTAGGATGAGGTGAGATATTGTGAGTTAGGCCAAGTGGAATTTGCAGTTGGCTGATTTTTCCAGGTAGGATTTGCAGTGAGCTAGTTTTCCCAAGTGGGATTTGTAGGTGGGTATTATCGGGGCTTCCAGTTCTGGTTGGTAAATGGTTGGCCCTGCCAAGTGTTACCAGGAGCTTGTTGTTGATTATATTGTCCTGAGAAGAGAGTGGAGGGGTCCTGTAGTGTATTTGAAGGCCGATTCTGCCAGTGATGACACTGAGCCATTAGATATAATGGTTATGTCTCCTATTTTGCTTCTCTAAAAACAAATTTCATTCCAGGGCGTGATGGGCATTGCTTCGTGTCATGATCCTTGGCACAGATGGTGCAAACCTAAACCACATCCAAAGGGCAATCCCTTGGGCCATGTTTTTTTCTACATTTGTGACAAAATATGGCCAAATTTTTTTCTTCTTATGCTTTCTTTTGTTTGGCCTATAATACATCTAATTGTGTAATCAGAGTGCTCAAAATATCTATTTTGAAATTTTCTAAAAGATTACCAACTTCATCTCGCATGACACCCCCGCTTATAGTATTGTTTCTTCTAGTGAGGGAAGTTTGCATTCCTGATCTGGTACGTGTTCTTCCTCGTGAGCACCTAATACACAATTGAATTATTTTATCATAAGTTTCTTGATAAATGTCACCCTTTCCCATTAGATTCAGTGTTTCTACCCATTCATCTTTCATACCCTTAATCAAAGTTTTCTTAAGTACTTCTCCTGGTAAAGCACCATAGGGTGATCTTTGTAAATTATATTGAAATATCTTGACATATTCTTCTAATGATTCATTTTCTTTTGCAATCATTTGAAAGATTTCATCTTTTAAGTCCCTAGTTCTACAATAATCCTGATATTTTTTCAAGAAGGCACGGTTCATCTCATC
>JASDQU010171921.1:5199-21070 GCA_032191745.1 Picea mariana
GGGGGGGGGTCTGAAATTTTTTATGTCCATGGATTTATTTTATTTGGGGATGTGTGTGTGAAGTTGTAGGTGTTAATGTGTTTGACTTTTGATTTTATATTTTTCTTTTAATTTTTTTATTTACGTTTTTACTATGTGTCATTTATTATTTTATTTAATGCATGTTTTTATTAATGTTTTATTTGTTTACTTTTGTTTTGTTATTTGTTTTTAATGTTTATGTTTTATAATTAATTTAAATTAAGGGAACACTAACCTAATTACTAACTTAAAGAATTAACTTAATTATTAATTAATTAAATAATTAATAATTAATTAGTTAATTAATAATTAATTAGTTATTAGCTAGTTTAACCTATTCTAACTATATTAAAATTATTAATTAATCTAATTAATGTATTTTATTGCTAACATTATTAACTTATTGTTCTTTTTAGCCTAATTTTTTTGATTCACAGATGAGTGGCAGACGAGGAATAGTCAACAGGACAAAAGGCCAAGGGAGTGAGGGCGCAGAGGTGGATGAAGGATGCAGTAGGGTGATGAAGGATCGGGCGAAACAGATGGAGGGGAAAAAGGGGTCAACCGAGCTAGAAGTCTTCATCACGGGGGCAATGCCAAATCAACAGTCGAAGAATCGAGTTACCTATAATTATAGGACCCCAACATAGGCTCCACCTGGGGACGGCATCTCTTTCAAGAGGTGTCAAGAACCACTAAACTTTGAACATGCAGACCGGTGCTTTATTCATTGGGATGATCCCAAAATTATTCTGCAACCAGTACCTATTTTGATCTTTCAACTGAAACCAAATCAAAATGAACAATGCTAAGAAAGAGATGCTCGGAATGCTGAGCTTATTCACATTCTCCTACCTACCCTATACTGCTAAAAATCATGCTAAATCAAATAATAAAAAAATGCCAATGAAGCCAATCAAGTAGTTGTTGAGACCAGTGGACTGCTTGACTGCTTGTTAGCACAGTCAAAAAGGCAACTTGACCCTTTGTCCATAGATTCAAAACTGCAAAGTGTAGTGGCCACTGCTACAAACATGATTGATCTTTACAACAGAGATCTCGACAATCCTGAAGAACCAAAGTAATTCCAGAGATAGATTGGGGCTCTTCAGTGAAAAATTTCTCCATATAGGTGACTATAGGATCAAGGTAGAAATGACATGTTCCTTGATATTCAAACTTAACCAAATCAACTTCATGATTTGATGCTATAGTTGTGCTATTTGCATCTTCATGCACTTCCTGACATGGTTGTAAATTTTCTGATGGGTTTTGAAATGATACTTCTACTGAACACACCCCTATAGCTGATTGTCTGATCATATCCATATCATAACAATTTTTGAAATTGTTGGGGGTAAATGAAAACTGACTTTGAAAACACCATCTACCTAGCATATTGTCTATAGGGTCATAAAACATTTTAGATGACTATGGAATTTGTTCTGCTGGAATTTCATGGCTTACCTTGTGATCCTCAACCATAATCTGACCAAGATTCCCTTTCAAAGTATGAAAAGAACTGAAACATAAGGGAAGGGAATCAAAATGGATCAGCTCATTACCTGTCTTGGGATTTGTGTTTTCATCTGAGTTTTGTCCTGCACAAAGACTCAAAGGTTGCACTTATGAATCTGCAATAGCTTCTATATCATCCATGTTCTCCTCACTTGGTGCATTAGAGCATTCCTCATCCTTTCTATTTACAACCTGCTTGAAATGTTCCCTCAGGAGTGAGGCAAAACACAGGGGTAGGCAGTTTGCATTTTCTTGAAAATTTTCTGCGCTTTCCTCCTTGCAGTCTTGATTAGTATGCAGAGTTTGATTATCATCTTGGCTTTGTGGTAGTTGGACTTCTTCTTCCCATGAAGATAGTGTTGGTTTCTCTGAGCAGTCATCATCAAACGCAGCCACATAATCATCTAAAATTGCTGCTATGGGATCCTGAAAGGATTTACAAGATTGCTTCATTGATTCACATGGCAGGTTCTGTATTTCTATGTGCTTATCCTTCAACATATACTCAAGCTTCTTTTTCAAAAACTGAAATGAATTAATGCATAATGGTACACAATTATTTTGAATTAACTCATAATTTGTCTCAGTCTTTAATCTTTCATGTGGAATTTGAAAATCAAAGTCGGTCAAGGGATGCAATTCTGGGTTTAGAACAACCTCCATATCAACAATGGCATCTTCAACTGATTGATCAGAGAATTTTCCATCTTCACTATTTACAACTGACCTAGAGTTTCTTTTCAGAAATTGAAAAGATGAGAAACATAAGGGAAAATATTTTTCTCTTACTCTGAAGTTTTCTGCATTTTCCTCATCGCTGTCATGATTGTTGTGCAAAGGTTGATTGTCATATATGAGCTGTAATTGATCTTCTTCCTACCAACAACATGTTGTTGATTGCTTTGAACGGTCCACATCTATTTCAGCCTCATGCTCATCATCATACTGATCACACTTGGGTAGATTATCGAAGTAAGGAATGTCATCAAACATGCACATCATATCAGTTGATTGTTCCTCTGCAAGTTGAGATGGAGCTTCATCTTTGACTACGTCATGAATTGAATACATGAAAGAATCATTATCCAAACCATGGTACCAAGGGTGAGCTGCAAAATGTTTGGGAACATTGACCTTTTATTTCTCTGAAATCAATGGAACATGATGTCTTTAAACATCAAGTTTTTCTCTTATGCTAATCTTCTGCATCATCTCTTCCATGGTGTTGGCCAGAACGTCCAGTTTCACTTCTGAGGATGTCATTAGTTCCTCTTCTATTCTATCTTCCTCTTCTGCCCTTAATTTTGCCTTTCAGTTCAGCAAGTTAGCTTCCACATCAACTGCAACCTTTTTCATTTCTTCAAGGCTTGCAGTGTTCCTTTCTCTTAATTGGAATGTCATCTCAAGATCGAAGGCATCTGGGTAATGCAAGTGAGTTGATCTTGGGGGTGGCCTTATATCAGTAGGAATTACATGATACACCTGGTTGAACCTTGCTGAAAACTGATGTACTGTCTCCCCTGGCTGTCTTTTCAAATGGTCATACTCTTCTAGGATGAGAAAGACATTCCTCATGATCACCCATTGATCTAGGAAAACTTGCACAAATAGATGGAAATTGTTAATGCTTGCATCTGGGAGATTTTTAAAACAGTTCTTGACTTTACCTCCCAATGATAGGGCAAACATTATGATGTAGACATCATCATCTTCTACCTCAAAGAGATCAAGAAAATTCTCAATACTTTGGATATTCTTTTCAGCAGTAATATTGGCATTCTCTCCATCAAACCTGGGCAGATTATTGGTGTAATTTGCAGGGAAGTCAAGGAGGATAGGATGCAAATCTAGGGGCTTGTATCTGTCTAGGATTTTGGTAGGTACAGGAAGTGAAGCAAGAGGCTTACAACCATCTGGAGCTTTAGCAAGTGTAGGAGATAAAGCAGGATGCTTATGTCTCACTAAGACTTCTACAAGTGCATCTGGGATGCGCACAGGTGTATGAGTATGTACATAATCTACAATTGGGGATCTGATCTTTAAGTCTCATAAATCAACAAGTGGTCAATGTAATCTTCAGCAATATACTTTTGATCAGGCTTAGAATAAGACAAAACATAATTGCAGATAAAACCAAAGATGTCTTGAATGCAATTTGAGTTTGAGTACCTGGTTTTTCTAGGCTTCTTGGCCATGCTTTAAGCTCTTCTTCCAGTGGAGTCTTCGAATAGGAATTGATCTGGAGATTGGAGTCGCCAGGTGAATGATCTCAGCCTTTTCGTGTCTGGTCACTATCCACCATCAGTGATCAGATCTGGAACTTTGAAGTGTACTACTAGAGAGAGTTCCCCAGTACGGTTGCCACTCTATTAGCACTCTGTAATTTTCCCCAGGCTGTGGAGGCAGTCACAGAGGCAACATCAAAACTGGTTCGAGTTAGGGATCTAGCCCTCCGAGACTTAGAGAGGGATCTCTTTGTTTGATATAGATTTGTTTGAATATGATATTAGGCTAGCTTTGCAAAATAGGATATATTCTTGGAGTTTTCTGGTTGAGACAACAAAAGAGGACCATTGGGCTTTGTTTTATAAAGGTAAAGATCAAAGGACATATATAAAGATTCTTCTCACAGGGCAGGATAATGAAACTATTGGATTCTTTATAAATAAAGTGATGGACATCAGAAAATACGAGATTATCAATTAGAGTAAAGAAGCAACTAATAATTTCTTTACTGTAACATCAGAGGATGAACATTTAGATCTTTAAAAGATAGAAACAGAGTACACAAAGGTAAATTCTACAACTTTAACTCCTTTTAAATGATCAGATCATAAAACAAGATGATAACTAAGAGAGACAAACATTCAACGGAGAAGAGAAAAAACGTCACCAACAACTAACACACAGGAATCATGTGAAACGTCTCTTTGTATTACTCGAAGATCTCTTGATAAAAGTTACAGTGCTCACAGCCTGCTAGGGAGTAAATATAAACAACCATTTTACATTAAAATCATATGAATAAATAGGAGATATCCCCCCTCAATTTTAGGAATTCAGATTCAACCACCTCGGCCAAAAATAACAACAAATCTCCAAAAATCTGGAATTGTCCACCATGAAAGACGGGCCGAATTTCTGCAAAAAAAAGGGGTCCACACAGACATCTATTTCTCTTCAATGCTGACATCTGGGAAAAAACTGAAGGATTTTATTGTAAATGAGCATGTTCTAGACAAAATCCTCTTTCAGTTTCTTCAATTTCATCTCCAGCTTGCTAAAACAACTCCCACAAAAAGAGTACTGAAACAGAAAGAACCGAAAATCTGAAATATGAGGATGAAAGATAGATTCAATTATCCTATATGGTGGCACCTATGAAACAAATGAGAGATTTTTTTTTTCTTCATCCCGTTACGGAGAAAACCCTCTTTCGGTGTTTCAAAATTTGTTTTCATTCACTCGGAATCCGCTTCGGAAGACGACTGGTCAGAACTGGAAAAATGGTGGTTTTGAGTTTTTGGATGGGCAGTTTTGCATGGGGGAAGGTGGTATTCTGGACCCCCCCTGAGGTGGTAAGTGGTATTGGGAGGGGGGCATCCAAATCATTTGGAGGTGACAAGTGTCCCTCCCAATACCACTTTTCGGACCCCCCCCCTCCGTTAAAGTTCGAAAAGCACTGGGGGGGGGGGGTCCAGAATTTTTTATGTCTATGGATTTATTTTATTTGGGGATGTGTGTGAGAATTTTCATTTGTTAATGTGTTTGAATTTTGATTTAATATTTTTCTTTTAATTTTTGTATTTACTTTTTTACTATGTGTCGTTTATTGTTTTATTTAATGCATGTTTTTATTAATGTTTTATTTGTTTTTTGTTTTTATTTATTTGTTTACTTTTGTTTTGTTATTTTTTTTTAATGTTTATGTTTTATAATTAATTTAAATTAAGGTAACACTAACCTAATTACTAAATTAAAGAATTAACTTAATTATTAATTAATTAATAATTAATTAGTTATTAGCTAGTTTAACCTATTCTAACTATACTAAAATTATTAATTAATCTAATTAATTAATTTTCTTGCTAACATTATTAACTTATTGTTCTTCTTAGCCTAAGTTTGTTTATTCACGGATAAGTGGCAGGCAAGGAATAGTCAACAGGACAAAAGGCCAAGGGAGTGAGGGCACAAAGGTGGATGAAGGATGCAGTAGGGTGATGAAGGATTAGGCGAAATGGATGGAGGGGAAAAAGGGGTCAACCGAGCCAAAAGTCTTCATCATGGGGGCAATGCCAAATCAACAGTCGAAGAATTGAGTTACCTATAATTATAGGACCCCAACAGAAGGAACAGAGTGTTTTGAAACCACAGATGCCTTAGAACTCGGAGGGCCCTTAGGTGAGCCCCAGGCTTTTGGTATCCCAAGAGTAATAGGACACAAACGAGTAAGGTGACTTCCTTCACAAGTCTTGCAAAGGAATCTAGGCTTACGTCAGAGACATCTAAGCTTCTCAATCATATGAATGCCCCCAGCATGACTTGCAGTGGCTGGTGACATGCTCCCAGCATGACTTGTAAAGGCTAGTAGCAAATCTTCAACATGACTAGCAGAGGTTGGTAATGGATCCCCAACATGACTAGCAGAGGTTGGTGATGGATGTACAATGTGACTAGCAGTGACCAGACATGTGCCCCCAACATGAATTGCAATGGTTGGTTGCAGGTCTTCAACATGACTTGTAGAGGTTGTCGACCAATCTCCAACATAATTAGCAGAGGTTGGTGATATGATGCTAGTATGACACGCAACTACTGGACTTGTGCCCCCAACATGACTTGCAATGGTTGGTTGCAGGTCTTCAACATGACTTGCAAAGGTTGTCGAACAATCTCCAACATGACTAGTAGAGGTTGGTGATATAATTCCAGTATGACATGCAGTGACTGGACTTGTGCCCCCAACATGACTTGCAGTGGTTGGTTGCAGGTCTTCAACATGACTCACAGAGGTTGTCGACCAATCTCCAACATGACTAGTAGAGGTTGGTGATATAATGCCAGTATGACATGCAGTGACTGGACTTGTGCCCCCAACATGACTTGCAGCAGCTAGTTGCAGGTCTTCAACATGACTTGTAGAGGTTGTCGACCAATCTCGAACATGACTAGCAGAGGTTGGTGATATAATGCTAGTATGACATGCAATGACTGGACTTGTGGCGGTAGTGAATTGTGACATTTGAGTCCAGGGTGCATGGAACGATTGGTTTTGATAAATTGCAGGCCATGAAGGATCTTGTTTTACACCCTATCCTTGTCTAGCAAGATAGTATCCTCCTCCATACTGATTCATAAAGGGTTGTAAGGGCATCGACACTGAGGAATTTGCTTGCGAAGGGAAAGCGACATGACAAGGGTTGCTCATGTGAGGATATATGTTTCCCCTAGATGAAGGAACTTCATGAGGGGGGTTTCCCATACTATAAAAATAACTCCCCCCCCAGATGAAACACCGGAGGACAAACAGAGGTTTTCCATGGGAAAAGTGTTCATAGGAACTGACATAGCGGAAGAAGGATAAGTGGACAGAGCTTGATAAGTAGAATGATTGCTTAATTGGGCACTTACTTCTCGCATAGTGGATTTGTAGGAAGGAAGATTCCAACCTCCTATCATAAGAGGTGTTTGAAGGATATGAATCCCACCAAATGAAGAGGGATAAGAAGGAGGCATCATACCCCCAGACCCAAAATTTGTATTCGCATAAGGAGGCGAAAAAAAGGATGGAAAGTGCGAAGACATATTAGACATACCATGAGAAAAATGATTAGAGGCCCAAGGCATTGACTAAGTATTATAATTATGGATACCATAATGCGAAGCAGAAGGATTTGTCCCCATGAAATGAGTGGACATCATGGGGGGGGTAGCAGTAAATGAGGGAGCAAAAGGAACTCCACTATTCATGATAATGAAGACTCAGTACAAAATCCTAAGGCCAACTAGTAGTCAAAGTGCACTCCAAAATTCAAATGGCCAATATGCATGCAAACGGGCTAAAGTGGCTGAGTGGCCTCCCTCACTAAAGAAGGTATGCCTCGTCCAAGAGGGACCTGAGACTCCCCACTAAATTTTAGAGGTAACATAATCAATTATAAGGGCCCTCGTAGGCTTAACAACTAGTCGGTCAGATCCCCCCAGAGAGGTAATCCTCCATAAAGGTTGTGTGTTGTCTGACCCCTATCTGACTCAGGGTACAAGCAGAATAACCCCTACAAGTAACCTATAAGATACATAAGTCAAGCAACTAATAAACCACTATATAATTGATGCATAGGTGAACAATCGTATGTATGGATTACCATATGAGAAGGGTAGCAAAGCCCAAAACCTTGAAAGCACCGCCTCTCATAGAGGTATGGGTACTAGCAATATCCCCAAATATGAATAAATCCACAGAAATATCTCTGACGCTAGGTCAGTATATAGGGGTTATCCCTTCAACTTACTTCGTGCGACCTCGTGATTAACTTTGATGTGAGTGGAGCCTCCTGATATTACCAATTATACAATGGAATTCTCAACTCCCTATCTCAGACACATATGCTGATTTAATTCCCTTGGAGAAGTTTACTCACAAAATCCTATTCCAAGGCACTAAATCCTAGGCCAGTTTGTACACCCTAAAAAATAAAATTGTGACTAATCAATTTTAGTTTAAAGCGTAATTTTTATTGGCCGTGGTTACTCAAAAAGGCATGGAAGTGAAACTCATGATGTTGTGACTCTGTAAAAAAATAAATATGGATATAATGCAAAGTCTATCTTTAACTTTTCGATGAATGATATGCTAATAAAACAGTGCAATCTTCAATTTCAACTCTGCAATTCAGAATCAAAATGAAATATTTCACTAAATGTGCTAAGCTAATGATAAATATTCAAAGACAAAAATGCCAACCAATGCAAAATGCTTATTTTTTTTGTACTTTCAATATTCCAAAAAAGAAAATGTATGGACTGATAAGCAACCTGATATATAAATTCTACTGTGTATAAAAATAGTGACTCAAGCAACATACCAAGCAGCCAAGCAAACAACCCAGAAACCAAGGCCGGATTAAAAATCGAAAACAAAGAGAAAGACTACGCGCAAAAATTCAACTTCCAACAGGCTTCATGTCATCTTAGATAATCTCAACAGGCACTACAGAGACCCAAGAAGGCTTAGTAATCCTCAAATCCTACCCAACATTCACTAAACCAAACAAACAAGCAAGGGGGAGTGGTATACACGACTGTTCAGGAGAACAGAGCGTATATACGCTTCTTGCAGTGAGACAAAAAGTGTGTATACGCGACTGTCAAGGAAAAAAGGGCGTATATGCTTTAAAACAAGGCCAGGCAAGGGTAAAAGGCTGAAAACTCAGACCCAGAGTGAACAGAATCTGTCCAGCAGTGATACGACAAGAAACACAAAGGAAAAAGAGCAATGTAAGAAGAAAAAGTACTTCAACCCTTAGAAGGAAGATCTCTCCCCAGTGGAGTCGCCATTTCTGTTACAAGGGAAAAGATCTCTATGGCCAAGGGTAAACCACAAAAGATAGGTATGATTGCAGAAATCAACTCAATTCCAACATATGCTATATAGACTAACATGCAATATAAGAAAGAGGCCTACCTGGATCCAATGTTTGATGATGTTCCACCATTGAGCACTTTGACCCAAAGATTTATACTTGCAAGAAGTTCTCAACAAACAAACAACACAAGAATATAGTGATGGCAAAAATGGGTTAGCACATCAGATAGCATAATCCATTAATAAACATTACAAACACATCCATGGATAATAATAATATATTTGCAAAATACCAATAGAATGGGAAAGGAGTATTTCTATTAATAATTGATCAACAAAAGTGACAACATTACAGACTTCTGTGTCGGCATGGTTTGAAACCAAGAAACCAAGTTCCTTCCACCTGGGTCTCCACCACTTCAATCCTCCACCAAAGGCAAGCTCATAGGAAAGAGGCATTGAGGTCCTCTCAACAATAAGGGAATAGTTTGGGGGCTGAACACTATGTTCAGACTTGAGGGACAAAGGGATGTAGACTCAATACGAAGTAATTTCTCTAGAGTAAATTTTCTCTCAAAGTTGAATGCTTTCTCCTCTTTTTCCATAGCTCAGAATTGTTCTCTTATAGCCTTTAGAATGCAACTGAAGGGTCAAGTCGGAACGTTTCCAGTATATGGAAGGCGAAGGATCAGAGATATCCTGTCGTGACATGGAAACCTGACCTCATTTTGTATTTTCTGGCACAAATCCTGATATACATGAGTTGTAGTGGAGCAGCAAGCGTATACACATATTGCATAATAGTTAGGGAGCGTATATGTGAAAAAATGTATGTTTTTAGCTCTGGATTCATAAAAAAGGGATGATAAGTCTGCATAGGGAAATGGAAAAAGGCCCTCTGTGCAAGATAGAAATGGTGAGGCAAATCTTGCTATAACAAGTATAAAGACAAATAATGAAAGGCTACTTAAGGCTAATAAAGAAAAATAGGAAATAAATGAATTTCTTCTTAAAAACATCACTGAGATGAAGCAACAAAGATATATAGGACAAAATTCCAACAATGCCAAAAATGAACCTTCTAATGAAGAATCATATAAATGTAAGGAATATCAAGTAAACAAAGAAAACAAAATGGCATGAGGAAGAATTGCTTGGAGAGTTTAAGAAAACTATACCACTCAGATTTGATAGTGAGTGTGATGAAGGAGAATAATATTGTCTTCTGAACATGAGTCAATACTACAATTACCCTGAAAAATTGAAGGCTACATTAGTTGTGTATCAACTGAATGGAAAAACTGCCATTTGGTGGCAGAAAATAAAAACAATTAACAATATTAGGAGTAGTGAGCTGAACTAGAAAATGTTCAAGAAATATTTTAAACATAATAACTTAACAAAATGATATTACTATGAGAAGGCCAAAGAGTTCCATGACCTTAAGCTGGGACAATTTTCCATTGAATACTTCGTGACTAAATTTGTGAATCTTATGAGATATGTTCCTTACCTTAGGGAGGAGAAGGAAAAAGTTTAGAGGTTCATGCTCTATTTTCCTCAAGTGTATAAAGACAAAATTGAATTTTTTAATCCAAATACCATGGATAAAATGATAAGACATGCTAAACTATGTTTTAACCAATTTAAAGAGAGAAATGAAAATTCAAATTCATGGCACCAAAAGCATAAGGACAAGTTTGATCCCAAAAAGAAAAATTTCAAAAATCCTCTACAACCTTCGCACAGTGCACCAGTTAAGAGATATAACAAATTTGTTGGACAAAAATGTGTATCAGTTCAGAACAACAATAAACCTACCAATTTTTCAATTAAGACAATTAATGAGATAATTAGGGATTCTCTTCAATGTAGGGGTTGTAAAGGACCCCACCTGTACCAAAGCTTCCCATTAAACAATCACAAAAATTAGGAAGTACAAAATGTTTAGGAAGTGAAAACAGTAAATGATATTGATCACAGAATACACAAAATCAATGTTGGCCTCGAAAATCGTTAAGTTAACCACCAATTTTCCATGGTAGATATAACATGTATGTTAATTCAGAAACATGTATATATATTAATAGAACCCAGGGAAAGTCTATGTTATATTTCACCTACAGTGGTAGAAAACTACAAATTAGATAAAGTTAAACATAATAAATCATGGCTAGTTTAGTTAGCTACAAGAAAAAAAAGAAAAGTTGTTGAAATGGTAAAAGACCGTGTAGTAAACATGGACAGAATGGAGGATAAGTTAGATATAAATATTTTACCATTATGATCTTATGATCTACTCATAGGAATGGATTGGTTGGAGAAACATTAAGCTCTTGTAAACTGTCATGACAAGACCTTTAGTTGTATAGATTATTTTGATAAAAATAGAATAGTGAAAGGAATACCACGGGGAGTGTCGGTAAGATAGATATCTACTTTACAATTAGAAAGGAATGCAAGGAAAGGATGTGATATTTATTTTATTCACATATTCAATAATATTGGATAAATGAATGAAGATTTGTTAGCTAATGATCCATTATAAAAAGAGTTCCAGGATGTGTTTCCAAAAGAAATTCTAGGATTACCTCCTAGACGGAACATAGATTTCACCATTGACTTAGTACCTAGATCTGCACTGATGTATAAGGCATCATACCAAATGAGTAATCCAGAATTGATAGAGCTTAAGATACAACTTCAAGAATTGTTAGATAAACAATATAATAGACCCAATGCGTCCCCGTGGGGAGCACCAATTTCATTTGTCAAAAAGAAAGATGGAACCTTCTGATTGTGTATTGATTACATACAACTCTACAATATGACTCTTAAAAACAAATATCCTTTGCCCCAAATTGATGACTTGTTTGATCAATTCATAGGAGCTAAGATATTCTCTAAGATAGATTTGCAGTCATATATCAACAGATTAGAATCAAGGAGGAGGACATACATAAAAATTTGTTTCGAACTAGATATGGGAATTATGAATTTGTAGTAGTACCTTTTGGTATAAGAAACGACCTTGCTACATTTATGTGCTTGATGAACAATGTGTTTAGGAAGTATCTAGACAAATTTGTGATTGTGTTTATAAATGATATACTGATTTATTCAAAAACTAAAGAGGAACATGAAGAACACTTGACAATAGCCTTGCAGACACTTAGAGAGCACCAACTTTATGAAATTTTTAGTAAATGTGAGTTTTACCAAGATAAGGTATAATATTTGGGACATGTAATGTAACGTACCCCACCACCCATAGGTCGGGCATGTTAACCACAAGTCCCTTCCCTAGACTAATTTGACCCCTACTCTAACTTTAAATAATAGGGAATGCATAAAATATTCACATGCATTGATCAAGACTTATGCTACACATAAAAGCAATGAAGAATATGACATGCACAACAATACACAACAAGCATGCATACTCTAAACATATCGAATTCATTGATAAATAAATACACAATGAAATAATTCATACACACGTAAATAATACCATAATAGAGAGCACTTATCTTTTATAGAATAAAACCACCGATTGGTTGCAGACCAAGGACATTCCACCCAACCATAGACAATGTTGTTCCAAGTCTCAACAACAATGTCACCCCCGAGCCAGGGCTATGAATTGACATGGACGCTTTCAGAGTGTTACTCGACTTCCCAAACCAGTCAACACTTAAGGTCTCACAGGATTCCCCAACACTTACAACAATCCAAGCACCCATCTCTCTTCTACCCAACCTGCACCACCCAAGAGAATGGATCCCCACCCTTCTCTTCCACGCAATCCCTCAGGAAGTCCTTCTCCTTCCAGGGATCTAGTGCAGCTGGTCTAGAATCTCCATGCTGGGACTCTCATGACTCACAGTTGTGAGCAAAGCTAGACACATACCACTCATCTCAGACATGCAGGTCTAAAATCATGGCTGGATTACACTAGAAATTTCTACATCCAATAATACCATGGATGCACTTCAACAGTTCGTCTTCCTTTCCCGAGCCAAGACACACATGAGGAAAGATGAATGAGTTAGGGGAAAGAATGGAGTGCAATATCCATAAGAGGGGTGAACAGTGAACATGTGCGTGAATGAATGCATGAACAGGTGGAGCGACCCACAACAAAGCGAGAGCGAGAATGGGAGTGAGAGAGAGAGAACACACATCCATGACCAACCCCCCCAATAGACCAGGGATGGTTATGTAATCTCTTGGGAGTCAAGAACCTCTTGGCCTTCCCCAAAGAAGATCACATAACTACTATTATCCATTAAGAAAAAATGGAGAATAAAAATATAAAATAAATGCTTATCCCCTCAAGCCTCCTCTCTTGTGGAATCATATCCCCCTATAACTCTAGTCCTTTTCTGTCTAGCAACCAACAATGTGTGTATTATTAATAATGATAAAAAAATTACATTTCTTGGGAACACTGGCCTTTTAATAATTGTTTGAGCACTCTTGCCTCTCAGTAGTGTAAGAATACATTATTTAATATGGGGGCTCAAAACCCAGGGTGTTACATCCCCTCCCCCTTATTTTGGCACTGTCCTCAGTGAATATACAAAACAAGAATCAAAATTCCAAAATTTGTTCAAAAAGTTGTGGGTACTTTTCTCGCATGGCATGTTCATGCTCCCAAGTAGCATCTTCATGACCATAGCAGGTCCACTGAACTTTTACCAGCTCTATAGCTCGATTCCGGAGCATTTTGACTTTTCTGTCCAATATTCGCTCTGGCTGGACCTAAAAGTCTCCCTCTACCTCTACCTGAATTAGATGCCAATCAATAACATGGTTAGGATCATGTACATATTTCTTTGGCAAAGAGACATGAAATACATTATTCACATTCATGGAAACATGCAATGCAAACATGTATGCAACTGGCCCTATTCTATCCAATATCTCTAAAGGACCACAGAATCTGGCTGACATCTTTGTACAACTACCCAACTTCAAAGATCTCTTCTTTGGATTTACTTTCAAAAGCACATGCTCTCCCACTTTAAATTCTCTTGCTTTCCTATCCTTATCGTCATAAAATTTATGTCTATCCCGAGTTTCCTTTAAATTCTACTTAATCTTAACCATATGGTCTTCCATATCCTTGAGCAACTCTAGCCCAAGTACCACCCTATCTGTTGGGTTTTCCCAGCTTAATGGAGTACTGCATTTCATACCATACAAGGCTTCAAATGGGATCATCTTCAATGAAGCTTGATACCCATTATTATAGGAAAACTCAACCAAGTGCAAGTAATCTTCCCACTTATATGGCTTATCCATCACATACATTCTCAACATGTCTTCAATTACTTGATTGGCCTTCTCTGTCTACCCATCTGACTGTGGATGGTATGATGTGATAAATTTCATATCTGTACCAAATCCTTTAAATAATCCCTTCCACAAATTTGAAGTAAACTTCATGTCTCTGTCCGAGACAATTGTCCTAGGTATCCCATGCAACCTAGCAATCTCCTTCATGTAAATTTCTGCAATATTAGTTGCTATATGTGTTGTTTTTGTAGGAACAAAATGAGTAGCCTTTGTCAATTTATCAACCACTACCATGATTGAATCATGTTGCCTTGTTGTCTTAGGCAATTTAGTTATAAAGTCAAGGGTTATCACTTCCCGTTTCTTCTCTGGAATTGGTAGTGGTTGTAGCAAACCCATTGGGTGTCTATGCTCATCCTTCACTCTCTAACATTCCATACATATGGCGATGTAATAAACAACATCCTTTTTCATTCCCAGTCAAAATAATTGGCTTCTTACTGTTGTAATTGTATTCTGGTAACCAAGATGTCCAACATATGGAACATTATGCATTTATTTTAATACCAAATTCCTAAGTTCTCCGGAACTAGGAACTTAAATTATATTTTTATGCATAAGTAATCCATCTTCCTTTATATCATACTCTTTCATTTTTTGTTGTACATCCTCTTGCTGTAAGATTTCCTTTACCTACATGTAATGCTGATCTGTAAAAACAACATCTAAACTTCTTCTCTTCAAGTCTAACTGATGCATACTGACAGTTGTAGCATGCATAAGATGCACCCATCTACTAAGTGCATCAACAACTTTATTTTCTTTTCCCTTGATATGCATGATATCAAAGTCGTATTCACTTAAAAATTCTAGCCATCTTGTTTTCCTAGCATTCAAATTTGGTTGTTCAAAAAGATATTTTACACCACTGTGGTCTATCCTTAATTCAAATCTCTTTCCCATTAGATAATGCCTCGACATCTTCAATGCATAGACAATGGCAGCAAGCTCCAAGTCATGTGTGGCATAGTTCCTCTCATGATCCTTAATATTTCTGGACTCATAATCAATGCCATGTCCATTTTGAGTGAGGAATCCACCAAGTCCTTCCTTGCATGCATCTATACATACCACAAAAATTTCATTTGGGTCAGCAATATTTAACACAGGTGCACTAGTAAGTAAATCCTTCAACAAATGAAAGTTCTCTTCACATTCAAATGTCCATTCAAATTGAATTCCCTTCTTTTGCAAAGTAGTGATGGGATGAGAAGTATTAGAGAACCCTACTATGATTCTTATGTAGTAACCAACTAGCCCCATAAAATATCTAACTTCTGAAACATTCCTGGGCGCTGGCCATCCTCTAATGGCTTCAATCTTCTCTGAATCTACTGCTATACCTTGTTCTAAAATAGTGTGCCCCAAGTAATGGATCTGCTC
>JASDQU010171924.1:7430-21030 GCA_032191745.1 Picea mariana
AGAGTTTTCATGTGCAGGTTGAGGGTGAAGTAATAGAGGAGCACATCAGTGATAAAGAGGCAGCATATCAAAGGTGAATTTCAGCAAGGTTTTGTAAGTCTTTGTCAGGTCAAAGTCATCTTGGAAAGCTCTTTGAGAGAAGTACATTCATGGTGGATATTTGTAAGAGATATTACATTATTAATGCAATAAAGGAATATTGTTTGTTGGGGTTTTTCTCCCTGTACAGGGTTTCCCCAGGGTATATCTGTTGTTGATATGCATGTTTACTTATCTACATAATTATTGTTATTCGATTATGATTTGAAATTGTTGAAGTGTATTAAGCTGGAACCAAAGTATTGAAGAAAATAAAAGAATTAATCTACATAAGAAATCAAGCTCATAATTTAACATAGGCTACTAAGTCCTCCCGATCTTGGTCAAGTAGAAGGGTATCTTACAGCTTGTGAGGACATTCATGAAGAGTTTACTTGCCCAGTATTTTGTCAAATTAATGAGCAGTGACTCCCTAAGACAAGCAACTATGTTGGGAATTCTAAAAGATATGACTTTATCAACAATGTAGGCAAGACTCACAAAGTAACTGAAGATCAATGGAAACAGAATAAGGAATTAAGTAAGAAGGTTGACAATGTGACAAAATTATATGGAGAAAAGTCTACACCATAGCAAATCTTAGAAATAGCATAGTGTAAAGGAGTAACCTATCAGAAAAAAAGGGAATGATAATACTAGCAAAATACATGAGAACATTCCTAAAGCTTCTACTCCTCCAAATACAGATTTGAGTGTTGATTTGGGTAGTTGGATATCTAATGCAAATGTGTTGGTGCATGTTTCAGAACTCATTAAGATACCCTCACAGAAAGTCAAGTTATCAAAAGCCATAGATGGATCTAATGAACAAAGTGTTGGGAGATATCATGGGAAAGCTTTGGATAAGCCTAAGGAATACCATGATGATGCACCTGTTATTTTACATAGTATGGATTGGACAAAGGAAGATCAGCCACCTTTTTTTGTATCTTTGATGATCAATAATCTTCTTCTACATAATTGCATGAATGATTCAAGAGCTTCATCTAATATCATCACCAAGAATGTCATGAATATGTTGAATCTAAAAGTTACAAGGCCTTATCATAATGTATTTGTCATGGATTCAAGGGAAGTTGAGACACATGGGATAATTTTTCATCTTCAAGTTAAATTGGCAACTTATCCCTGTATCACCTTCCCCATGGACGTACTTGTTATTGATGTAACAGATGCATGGGGCATGTTTTTATCTAGAAAATGGGTTGCAACTATGGGAGGCACTATTCAAATGGACTTGTCTTATGCCACCATCCCATCCTATGAAAACTTATTTGTAAAAATTCATAGGGAAAAGGAGCAGAAATTCCATGTGGAAGATCCAAAGTATCCTATGAATGAATTTGTTTATCACATGAATGACATTGGCAATTATGCAATTTATTCTAACTTTCTTGCACCAGTAAAAGAGAAGTTTAAAGAGGAGAGAGTTGAAGTCTAGAAAATGCATTTTGATGGGGCACACTCTAGATCAGGTAAAGGGGCAGGAATTGTTCTTACTTCTCCATCCAAGCAGTCATATTACTTTGCTTTCAAATTAGAGTTTGAGGCAACAAACAATGTGGCAAAATATGAAGCATTCTTGCTAGGATTAGAGATTGTTAAGGATATGGGAATCAAAATTTTAAATATCAAAGGTGATTCTGACTTAGTAATCCTCCAAGTTAAGAATAAATTTGTATGTAAGGGTGAAAGATTGAAGAAATACAGGAATGCAATTTGGGATACCATGGAACTCTTTAGTACTTTAGATCTCATATCAATACCCAGAGAGCACAACAGCATAGCAGATAAGTTGGCAGTTTCAGCTTCTATTTTTCGTCCTTCAAAAGAGTTATTAAGTGGTCAAGGTAAAATGAAAGTTATTTTCAGACCATCAATTTCAGATAATGTAGATCATTGGCAGGTATTCAATGATGATAAGCAAATTCTCAGATTTATGAACAACTTGCAAGAATTTTCAGGTTTCAGGGTTGGTTATAAAGAAGGGCCCGAGTATAGAGAAGAAGAAGAAGAGCATTTTGAAAATCCCACTCCTAAAGGTCTCATAAAATTGGAACAAATTTTTGGCAGGCATGACAGATGTAAGAAAAAAGAAACAGTAAAACCCGATGATTATTTTGAAATAAACATTCGGATAGTTGAGGATCCAAAAACGATAAAAATTGGAAAAGGAACTTCAGAAAAAAAAAGAAAGAAAAGAATTAAGAAATCTTCTCCAAGAGTATAGGGATGTGTTTGCTTTTACATATGATGAACTTAAAGCATATCGGGAAGATGTAATTCAACACACAATTCCCCTCACGGAAGATGCTAGGCCTTTTCATCAAAAATTAAGGAAAATAAATCCCCAATTAGCTCCCTTGGTGCATAAAGAGCTTCAAAAGAGGTTGGCTACTGGTATCATTGCACCAACTAGACACTCATCTTGGTGTTCTAATTTAGTTGTTGTCATAAAGAAGAATGGAGGGCTAAGGTTATGTATTGACTTCAGAAATCTAAACTTAGCATGCATCAAAGACAACTATCCCCTCCCTAACATGGAAACTTTACTTCAAAGGGTCACAGGCCCAAAAATCATGTCCATGTTAGATGGTTTTTCTGGTTACAATCAGGGGTTCGTAAATAAAAAAGATCAAAAGAAAACTACTTTCACAACACCTTGGGGTACCTTCAAATATTTAAGAATGTCTTTTGGCCTAGTAAATGCAGGTGTCACTTTTCCAGAGAGCAATGAATTTTTCCTTTAAGGAATTAATGGGGTAATTCATCGAGATTTATCAGGATGACCTGACAGTATTTTCTAAAGATAGAACAAATCATGTAAGTCATCTCAAACATGTATTTGAAAGATGTCGCAAGTATGGCATCTCACTTAATCCAACTAAGTTGGTATTGGATGTTGATGAAGGAAAGTTGTTGGGTCATATTATTTCTAAAGATGGGGTAAATATAGATCTAGAGAGAATGGAAGCTAATAAAAGAATCCCTTTACCTCAAACAAAGAAATCCCTCCAATCCTTCCTTGGTCAATTTAATTTTGTCAAAAGATTCATTCCAAACTTAGCTGAGACTATTAATCCCATTCTTAGACTTTTAAAGAAAGATGTTAAGTTCGAATGGACTGATGAAGGAAGGAAAGCATTTAGAACTATAAAGGATTCAATTGGCAGATCTCCTGTGTTAATTAGTCCTTACTACACCAAAGATTTCCAGATATTTTCCTTTGCTTCAGAAGACACAATTACAGGAGTGTTGCTCTAGAAAAATGATGAAGGACAAGAGCAACCCCTTGCATTCATGAGTAAGGCACTGCATAGTTTTGAATTAAATTATACTATCATGGAAAAGCAAGCATATTCCTTAGTAAAATCTCTTAAGCATTTTAGAGTTTATGTTGGGTATTCTAAAATTGTGGGGTGTGTACCTCACTCAACGGTAAAATATATCTTGGCACAACAAGATTGCTTAGGACTAAGGGGAAAGTGGGTTTCTAAAATTCAAGAAGAGATACCATATTAAATGGTATCGTGACCCGTGCACACATAAGTGGATCAAAGCCCACCCCCATGTCCTTCAAATTTTAAGGATGTGCACCTGAGTGGGCCCAATGGTTAAGAGCATGTGTTATCTCCGGGGAGGTCACAAGTTCAAAACCTGCGGGGGGTAGGGATGTTCATATTGGCCCGTTGTGACAAAGCTGGAAGGGTAGACGACCCCTGGGATAGAGGTTCACTCGGTGTGGGCCTTGGGACGTCTCGGCCCCTGCTGAGTCACAAGTTATTGGTATATCTGGCTTGCGGGCTGTTGGATATACTCTTGGGAGGTTGTTGTTCCCATGGTTAAAAAAAAAAAATTCAAGAATATGACTTAGAAATTAAACCCACAAAATTGGTCAAAGGTCAAGGCTAGCTCAGATGTTGACAGAGGGTAATGAATAGGCTTTGGAATTAGTATGTCAGAACAGTCAGTCAAGGCCAGCCATGTCTGCAAAACTTCAGAGGTTAGAACAACATCAGTGGTATTCAGACATCATTTTCTTCCTCCCTAACCTTACTTGCCCAAGTCACTTAATTGGTCATAAAATAAGAGCATTAAGGTTAAGAGTATCTAAGTATTGTATTATTCGGGATGGATTGGGGTGGAGGAACCCCGATGGGGTAATACTTAGATGTGTTGATAAGCTAGAGCCTAAGAAACTTTTGACGAAGTATCATTTAGGATTTCGTGGAGGACATTTTGCGGCTAAAACCACAGCCCATAAAATCCTTAGAGCAAGATACTATTGGCCTACAATATTTTCAAATGTTCACAAGATGATTAGAGGTTGTCGACAATGTCAGTGGTTTACGGGAAAACAAAAGCTTGCAGCCCTACCACTACAGCCAGTAGTAATTGAGGCCCCTTTTCTAGCAGTGGGGTCTTGATTTCATCGGTCAAGTCAAAGATAATTCAAGTAATGGATATACTTGGATTCTAACAGCAACCGATTATTTCACTAAGTGGGTAGAGACAATACCCACCAAGTGGGCAACCGATAAGGTAGTCATGAACTTCCCTAAAGATAAGATAATTACAAGATTCGATGTGCCTGCCAAGATCACTACTGATAATGCCAAAGCTTTCAGTTCAACAGAACTTTCTTCATTCTGTTTCAAATATGGCATTATTTTGTCCCATTCATCCAACTATTATCCCCAAGGAAATGGTCTAGCAGAATCAAGTAATAAAAACCTTATGACCATCATTCAAAAGACAATGGGGGATAATAAGAAATCTTGGGACAGTAAGCTTAAGTTTGCACTTTGGGCTAATAGAATAACAAATAAAAGTACAACAGGGAAGACTCCTTTTGAGCTTGTGTATGATTTAGATGTCATGTTTCCAGTGCATTTAAGGCTTCCATCTTATCAGCGCCTTCAGGGATTCATTACAGATAAAGATGCATTACAGAACAAGTTGGATCGATTGATTGAGTTAAATGGGAACAGAAGAAAAGATTTTGATCAGAGTGTCAAAAATCAGGAAAAGGTTAAGAGGACTTTTGACAAATCTTCTAGACGGATGGCCTTTCAGAAGGGTGACACAGTTTTATTATGGGATAAATGGAAAGAGAAGCCAGGGAAGCATGGGAAATTTGACAGTTTCTGGACAGGGCCATACATCATCCAGGATGTGGTTGGTTTGAACTCCTTCTACGTCTGTCGAATGGATGGAGAGAAGCTGGCCTTACCCGTTAACGAGTAGCTCCTCAAGTTGTTCTTCAGCCAAGTCATCTGATGCCCATCGGAGCATCCTTTGTAACATATTTCTCTAACCTTTCCCTTGAATTTTATCTTCATGTATTTAATTCTTCCTTGTATATTTATGTCACTTTCTTCTTTTGAACTTTCCTTGTATATATGTATAGTAGTTATGCAACTTTATTTCATGCTCGGTTTCTATATATTATATGTGTTGATGATATCTCTGTTTGGCGAGATATTTGTCATGTAGGGTACAGATTCTGGATTCTTGCATGCTCTCATTTGCTAAAAGATCAAGCACACGTCCTCATATGGAGCTAATGTTACCCACCAAGTTGCACTAGGATGGACTTGCAACGAAGCCTCCAAAGATTGAACATGGATATGTTCAAAACTAGAGTTCAAAAGTACAGCCGACCAATTTGGCCACATTTTCTCTTTCTTCTCTATACCGCATTTCCACCCCCACCCCNCCCCCCCCCCCCATGGGATATTGTAATAAGATGTGTTTAGCATGATGAATTTGTAAAAGGCTTAGCCTCCTAAGACTTAATCATGAGTGCATAGCTCTAGAGTGTTTTTTACAGTCATTAATCATTTCTCGCTTGAATTAATTTTTAAGCAAGTTATAATTTTTGAGTTTTTTTCACTCATTAGGCCTTAGCTTGGAAAATCTAAGTCTGGTGTCTAATGTGTATTACCATGTTAGTCATCAAATTTGAGTCCTATAGAAATTGTGCTAAGTCCCCCCTAGGTTTTTTTCTAAGTTTTTAGTTAATAAGGTTTTTTTAAATGTTTTTCATTAATAAATAAATTTCCCACAAAACAAATTTTTTTAATTATAAATAAGTCATAGGTTAGGAAAGTGGTACTAAGAGGCATTATATGCCTTGGGGGTATTAGTTTTCACATCCAGAATACCCCCTTTTTGTGATGTCTCATTCCCAAGAGTAGGCCAACATGGAGTGACTTAGTAGTCTATGTGTTCTCGTAGACTATAGTCAGGCACAAACAGGGAACAATAGGAGAAATAAGGGTGATTTGGTGGCTAAACGATGAATTAAGCCAAAAAGCATAGAAAAAGTCACTTAAGCCTAAGTCAATGAAGAATTAGAACAAAAAGGTGCTAAAGAGGGACTTAATTAATTAATTACTCGCCTTAGGAGGAAAAGTGCCTAGCTTAAGTGATGTCAATGGTGAATTAGATTGGGAAGAGTATAAAGGGAGGAATTCGACCTAATTCCTCATTATGTTATGATTTGATATTGAGATATTTGCAAAGGAGGAGGAAATCAACCCCCTTGTTGTTTTGTGGATTTCTGGAGGAAACCACCACCGTTGATCGGTTTCGATGTTGAGAGCCACACCCTAGCCTATCGAAGATACCATCCAGGCATCTCACAGTGCATTACAGGTATCCAGTGCAGTGATTGCACAGCTCAGCCAGTGAGGGCGCAAGGATCAGAGAGAGGGTTTGTGTGGTCGCTCGAGACAGTTCAGTGTTTGGCCGATTCCTACCGACCCATTAGAGATCTAGCCAAGGCGCACCTATTGAGCCACTCGTCGTCAATTTTCGACGGTGGAATCTCTTGGAAAGCAGAAAACAGTTATTTAGGGCGCAGCTCTTGAGGAAGCACATTTGGGGTTCTAGGGGACATTCCGGAGTAGATATGAGGAAACCCTTCTAACCCATTACAGAGGAGGCCAGGACAATCATTTTGAGCTACACATCGTCAGATTCCGCCAGTGGGATCACTAGGGCATACCCCCACAGCCCAGGAGGTGCAAACCCCCAGGGGTGACACTCGAAGCTCCAGAGGTCGGATCTTCAGTCCGACAGTCATCAGGATCAACCTAGAGGCCAGGCCGGTTCTTTTGAGTCAGTTTCCAGCTCATTCCGACGGGTATCGCCATCAAGGCGAGTTTTCCGGATTCTACAGCAGTTACCGTGAGCTACCAAACTGTTTTTTGTCAATCTATTTGTGCATGTGCAGACCAGCATTCATTCTTCTGTTCATGGGTATTTCTTATCAGTTGATTTGTATTCCAGTGACGATCCATGACATCTAACTGACGATTAGTATATATGTTCCAATTATTATTGTATTTCCTGCCTTTTCCGCATTATATATATATATATATATATATCAATGAGCTGTGTTGTCCTTATTTCACATGCATTGTCTTATACTGCTAAAACACTTAATGAATTGAAACACACATGCGAAAATCACCAAGCATGTTCACACAGTAACTCAAACGCATTCAAAAACCCCTAGAGTATCAGATCCAGTGGCAAAAACCGTAGTTCAGCAGTAGATATCCAGATCAGCTAGATCAGGGATATTTCAGTGGTATCAGAGCCTTCTTCCTACCAGCTTGTGAAGAAGTGCTTCTCATGACCCCATGATTCCGGGAACAGGTGAAGAATACCCTGAGGGTCGAGGACATATTGGGGAAGAGTACATTCAATACTGTAGGGGTCATAGCAGAGATAGGAGAGATGGAAGCCGAAGGGATTAAACCCCCTTCCACACTCTGTCAGATACAGAGCCGGTGATAGAGGACCGAGAGCATATCAGTTCAGACACAGAGACCGAGATATAGAGAACTATAGGTGAGAGGCGTGAGACACCCGAGGGTAGGGGGAAACGCCCCGAGATACATTTTGACAGTACGCGGGCCATCCTGAATGACCTAGCTAGGGGACAAAGAGACCTGTTGACAGCCATACAGAAGATGAACCTTCGTGCACGGATGCTCCAGCATAGCATGAGCACTATAGGTGCCAATGTCGTAGGAGGGTCGAGTGGTTCAGGAGGACACCAAAGAGGTGGGGCCAGTGGCTCTAGTGGATCTCAAGGAGGGGCTAGTACAAACCCTTCACCAACCCCGAGATTATACATCGTCTGGGAGGATTTCCCGACCTTTATACCCACAGTTCCAGACAAGACAAGACAAACATTGGGGCAGCCTTTGGGAAATCCAAGGCAGGAAGGAGAACAGTCGGGTCAGGGACAAGTGGTGCCACAGGATCCATTCAGGGAGTACAAGAGAGACTACTCGGCACTAGGACCGGAGTTCCATGCAAACATGAGTTCGATGGATTATTGTTCGATTAGATATCGAAACAAACCCCGAGAGGCATAGAGAGGCAACAGGCAGCCTCACAACATGGATTTCATCAAGAAAGTGGGAAAGTTGAACATTCCTACTTTCAATGGATCATCATGTTGCTCAGCTCAGGCATGGGTTCAGAAGCTTGACACATACTTCAAGCTTAACCCAATGACAGAGTCAGAAGCTATCAGCTTCGCCACATTACACTTGGAGGGGGAGGCCCACGAGTGTTGGTACCATGGGCTGGTGACGTTGGGTCACAGCCACATTACTGTTGATATTATGGTAGCTGCGGGAGGTATTTACCTCCATGTGTAAACCTGACAAGGATAGAATACTCTGGGAAGCAAGAAGAAACCCTAATGAGTTGGATAATAACCCTAGAAGACTTGTCGGCTCAAGAAGATAATTTATATTAGGTTATCAGCCTCCAAGAGAAGAAGTCGGCCAGAAATAATAATATATACTGAACAGACAGATACCCAGAATGAGAAGTCGGCCCAGGCAGTTAGCCAGAATTAGTATATATACAGGAGCCCAGTTCTCATTCTGGCAGGCAGTCTCGGAATTGCAGAGCAGCAACTTGTGCGCACTGCAGTGCCCAGTCTTGTGCGCGGGTTTGAGGAGAGCTGCCATTGCAACTATTGCAGCTAGCAGATCACGTTTGGCTTGGACTATCTCTTTGCTAGGGTTTGGAACATCTGATCAACTCTTGTTGGTGCGCTATCCTTGGGGAAAGGTGTGATACCCTTTGTTTGGCTATCTAGCCTAGGGTTTTCTTCCGAAGTGATTCTCTATCAAGGTTAAGGTGCTCGGAGGGTGGCTTTGGCCTATGGTTGGGTGACAATAGAGATATTGTCAATGGTAAAACGAGCACATCCACTTATATTCTAACAGGTTATGGACCCACACCTCCTTCATTCAGTCTAACCGCTGGAAGGAAACATAGCCAAAAGGATATTAAGCTCGTTGAAGAACTGTCGCTAGGGTTTCCTAGCAGGAGCAGTCACCAAAGCACTACCGCTAGGGTTACTAGCAGGTGCAGTTGCAGAAACCCTAATCCTCTCGTTGAGGCACCTTAAGTGAAGGGATTGACCTAATCTACGGACAGATCAATGCACCCTAGCCTAGTGCATCTCCTGGTACTCTCAGCAAGCCAAGACATCAAGTTTGAGTTTGTAGTCAAATCTAGGGTTTGACCAAGTCAAAGCAACCATGAGTTATTCTATGAAGTCAGAGAACAAGTTAGATGGAGCCTCTAACTTCAGAGTGTGGTAGACAAGGATTGACCTCATCCTTGCCAAGAATAAAGCGTTGGATATCGTGAAAGGAAAGATCGTGAAACCAGAGTTTGAAGAAGGAAAAGAGAAAGAACCTCAGAACATTGCAGCTATGGAGAAGTTCAAAGACGATGACATCAATACTATAAGTATCATAGTGGAATCTATAAAAGACCACTTGAAACCCTACATCTCCCATCTTGACTCATCGAAGAAGATGTACGATGCCCTAACAAATCTCTTCTCAGTCAGAAACATTGGACAAGTAATGAATCTGAAGAATGATCTCCGTGACATGAAGATGAATGATGACGACAACATAACATCATATTTTGTGAGAATCTCTCAGTTAAGAGATCAACTACAAGCCATTGAAGAGATCATCTCAGAGAAGGAATTGGTAAACATAGTACTCAATGGTCTTCCCAAGACATGGGATGCATTTGCTGCAAGCATGAACACAAGGAAGGAGTATCCGACATTTGAAGAACTTTGGACTTGCTGTGCTCAAGAAGAATCAAGGATTAGTGCAAAAGAAAAACCCCAAAAGAAGTACGATGATCAAGCCTTCACAGCAAGATTCAAGAATTTCAGGAACAAAAGGAAGTTTGGTTCAAGGAGGAAGTCAAAACAAGAGAAAGACATTTCAGAAGTACAATGCTTCAACTGTCGAAAGTATGGCCACTACAAGAATCTTTGTCTCGAGCTAAAGAAAAGGAAGGAGAAACACGAAGCATCAGTCGCCGAAGAAAAGGAACCTACAAAGAAGACTAAGTAGGACAAAAGAGACTTCTTCTTCTAAAGGTAACAATACTCTTCTTACTTCTTGTACATATCTTGTTTGCATCGTCTCTATACATATCTTGTATATCTATCTCCTGGAAGATAATGTGTTCCAAGAAGAACTATACCGATGGAAGAACAAAAGATAAGAATTGATATCATTAGATAATACATGAAAGAATACATCAAACAAATCATGTGGAAGCTATTGCAAGATAAGCCGAATCAATCATGAAGAGACCTAGAAGAAGCAAAGACAGAAAGAAGTCAGCAATCGAGAGGAAATTGGAGAAAGACTTATGACATTTTGTAGAAGACAACAAGACGGAAGCATGGACTAGGCTAGACAGAGAAAGCCAATTATATATTACAGAAGACAATGAAGATGCAGACGAAAGCGTGGACTTTGTTAGACGGAGGGAGCCGATTATATGCACTCTTACATGAAGCAAGGATTAGGAGGGAGCTAATCCTATGATCCATTGAAGATGATGAAGTATATATCCATGGTAGTAACCATGAAAGACAATACGTGTTCAGTTCAATCTCAGAAGAAGTCTTCTTCAAAGACAAACCTTAAAGTATCCCTGGTTGTCCATCAAGATCCGTCATCCTATGATAAAAGAAAGAAGTGGAATCTTTAGTGCATGGAATCTATAAGAAACTCCATGGACCCAAAATCTAAAGAAAAACATGAGAAAGAACATGAAGATTCCAAGAAAGAAGAAAAGCCTAAACAACCAGTCATTGTATCGAGAATCACAAGACTACCAGCCTAATATGAAAACAATCAAGAAGAACTGAAAGTTGTGATGCAGAACAATGTACGGAAGACTTATGAAGGAAAGCATTGCAAGATCTAGAACTAGAGGTTCTCCTAGATGGAGGGAGAAGACTATGATGATTGCTCGTTCCGGTAAACTAGACATACCTCTACATGAGTCATTATATCATCCGCAACATCCATGACTTGGAGTTCTACATCAGATGAATGCAAAGAATGTTCTCCAGAGAAATTGAATAAAAAGTGTATGAAGAGCAATCTCAAGACTTTGAGGCATACCAGAAAGAGACCCTTGTATGCAGATAGAAGAAGATAACTTGGTGGAGAACCTCCAGTGCACAGCAAAAGCATGGTGAAGATTTCCTATAACATCAAGATGATTACTCAGTAGATCAGATCTCATGATGACAGAAGAAGTGCCACATGGATATGTTCCAGTTTTCCAACAATGATATACTCTATTGTTCAGAGCTACATAAATGCCCTATCAGAAAATCAGTGTTCCAAACTAAAGTACATTTAAAATCAAGCATTACTTTATCCGTGATGAAGTCCAAAAAGGAGAAAGTGGTTCTCCAATACATATCTCCACAGATGAGCAAATAAGCAGACATTTTGGTAAATCTTGTTGAAATAATGTAACTGCAAAGAGTATCCTTATTATTATTCTTATTTTATTCATAGGATTAATCCCCATTGAGGATTAATCATGTCGGTAATTGTATTAGGACCAAATCCCCTTTTGCGGATTGGTCAACAGACAATTATAATAGGCAGAATAAGAAGTCGGCCCCAGCAAATAATAAGAAGACCCAGAAATATAATAAAGGTGGGTTTACCCACCCAAATTAAGAAGTCGGCCCTGCCAATGAAGAGACACTTCACACATGCCAGAACTTGTATAAATAAAGGAGGCTAGCGCCTCATTTGAACACAACTCACTTGCTCAGTTTGAGAGACAAGTTCTGATCTGTTACCGGCAAAAGAGAGAGGGAGAAGAGTGGCACATCTTTTGGAGACGACTTTCTGTATTGGTTTGAGTTATCTCTTGACATTGTATTGGCAATTTATGATAAGGAAGTTTTTGCTGGGTTTTCTTCCCCTAGAGGGTTTCCCAGGATAAATGTTGTGTCTCTTGTGAATGTGTATTTCTCACTGATCTTGTTCTTATGTTGTTCTTATCTATTGAAATGCAAAGAACTATAATAATGGCATAAAACATTAACATGGTATCAGAGCCAACCTAAAGAAAGCACAATTTCCAAGAGGAAAAACGTCACTGTTGCAGCACCTACAAATTAGGGTTTTGCAAAAGTGAATCTTTTCAGCTCCCTAACCACCTAGAAAGTTGTGCCCTCCCCCAAGGATCATTTTGGCACTTAGAGCGCACCTTTTCAGTGGTTGGATCTCCCGGAAAGTGAAACCCTAGTTTCACAAAAGTACCAGAAGTACCAGAAAACCAGTACCAGAAGCACCAGTCTAGAAATCCGCAGATCAGATTTGACGGGGTAAAAGTTGGATTTTCGAAATTCCGATTGCACCAGCTAACTTGCCTCAGCCTAGTGCATCTATCCCCTGGATCAGAATTTCAAAATTCAAAGTTTGAAAAATTAGGGTTTCCTCATAAAACCCTAAGTTGTAGTTGCAGTCTCAGAACCAGCTGCAGTTGCAGTACCAGTTGCAGTTGCAGTCTCAGAACCAGCTGCAGTTGCAGTACCAGTTGCAGTTGCAGTCGCAGAACCAGCTGCAATCACCCTTGAAATTTTCTCAAGAGTTGGCAATGATTACCGTTGTTACCAAATGGAGCCACTACCTGCAAATGCTATCAGAGGTATGTACTTACATATGTTTAATGGTTAAACCCTAAAGAGTATTTGCAGGAGGAGGAATCTCTTGCCATAGATCCAGAAGGATCTCAAGATCCAACACATTCAGAGGAATGATGCAACCCAGGTGTGATTATTCTAAAATGCATCTATTTGTTATGAAATTATCTTGATCAGTGTTGCATGTTGAAGCTATGATCAAATTATTAGAAGAATTAAAAGTTGATCATAGAGCTTATCCTCTAACCTAACCTTCTGTCAAGATAGCATATTGTCTTAGTACAACAGACAAGTTGAAGAAAGTACTCGTCACTTGAGTGAAGGAGACCTGGAAGAAAAGCAAGTACTCACTCTTGAGGACAAGGCTCCAGGTTTGATTAATCAAGATTCAAAGGTACACATGACAAGCTGAAGACTTTAGTTGAGATAGCAATCGTCGTAAAGTATTATACTTGATAGCAT
>JASDQU010171924.1:21748-33244 GCA_032191745.1 Picea mariana
CACGGTCGAAATCTTAAAGAGATTCGACATGCTAGAATGCAAGTCCATGAATACTCCCATGGAAGCAAAGCTGAAGTTGTTGGTCGATACTTCGTCAGACTTGATAGATGCCACACTGTACAGACAAATTATTGGATTGCTGATGTACCTGACGAACACCAGACCAGACATTTGTTTTTGCAGTGAACACCTTGAGTCAGTTTCTGGTAGAACCCAGATGTGTTCACCTAGTGGCTGCAAAACATGTGATGAGGTACCTTAAAGGTACAAAGGATTATGGACTCAACTATGATGGAGATCATGACTTCACATTGAGTGGATATACTGATGCAGATTGGACAGGAAGCGTTGCTGACAGAAAAAGCACTTCCGGATGTTGTTTCAGTTTGGGATCAACCATGATCTCATGGCAGAGTAGGAAGCAATCCAGTATTGCTCTCAGCACAGCGGAAGCAGAGTACATTGCCGCATGTTCTGCTAGCTGTGAAGCTATATGGCTTCGAAAGTTGTTGACTGGCCTATTTGACTTGGAGATGAGAGCAATCGTGATTCTATGTGACAACCAGAGCTGCATAAAGATGACAGAGAATCCTGTATTCCATGACAGGTCGAAGCACATAGAGATCCGCTATCATTTCATCCGCGACATGGTATAGAAAGTAGCCTTGAAGCTCCAGTACATTAGCACGGATGAACAAGTTGTTGATGTGATGACCAAACCTCTATCTCATGTAAAGTTTGAACACTTTCGAGATAAGCTTGGTATAGTCCGAAAGGACCCTCCCTGAAAGGGGGAGTATATATATATATATATATTCCTTGCTTCTGACCTCGCTGTTAGACGTAAAACATGACGATGTGTGTTCCTTGCTTCTGACCTCCCTGTTAGACGTAAAGCAAGATGAGTCATTGCTTCTGACCTCGTTGTTAGACGTAAAGCATGACGTTGTGTGTTCCTTGCTTATGACCTCGTTGTTAGACGTAAAGCAAGATGAGTCATTGCTTTTCACCTCGATGTTAGACGTAAAGCATGACGTTGTGTGTTCCTTGCTTCTGACCCAGTTGTTAGACGTAAAGCAAGATGATTCCTCGCTTCTGACCTCATTGTTAGACGTAAAGCGAGATGTTGATGTGTTCCTTGCTTCTGACCTAGTTGTTAAACGTAAAGCATGACGTTGTGTGTTCCTTGCTTCTGACCCAGTTGTTAGACGTAAAGCAAGATGATTCCTTGCTTCCGACCTTGTTGTTAGACGTAAAGCAAGATGTGACTGACACTGAGCTACCAGCTTATCAGCTGTGACATTAAGCCAGTGTAGTACTGTGATGGGCCAGCCTAGTGCTGTGATGAGGTATCATTTTTATTGATACATATTGATGCAGATGATGATGGCATTCTTTCGAGAATGATGATGCTGCCAATGAAAAAAACTTCCGATGACTCGTAAATTTGCCAGCCAATGTTCCAAGATGATATTGACGATACTATCCTCCTAATGCCACTGATGATGTAGACCTCTCTCGCCTGATGTTGTTGAAGAATACCCTTCTTGTTAAGGGGGAGTGTTGAAATAATGTAACTACAAAGAGTATTCTTATTATTATTCTTATTTTATTCATAGGATTAATCCCCATTGAGGATTAATCATGTCGGTAATTGTATTAGAACCAAATCCCCTTTTGCGGATTGGTCAACAGACAATTATAATAGGCAGAATAAGAAGTCGGCCCCAGCAGTTAATAAGAAGACCCAGAAATATAATAAAGGTGGGTTTACCCACCCAGATTAAGAAGTCGGCCCTGCCAGTGAAGAGACACTTCACACATGCCAGAACTTGTATAAATAAAAGAGGCTAGCGCCTCATTTGAACACAACTCACTTGCACAGTTTGAGAGACAAGTTCCGATCTGTTACCGGCAAAAGAGAGAGGGAGAAAAGTGGCGCATCTTTTGGAGAGGACTTTCTGTATTGGTTTGAGTTATCTCTTGACATTGTATTGGGAATTTATGATAAGGAAGTTTTTGTTGGGTTTTCTTCCCCTAGAGGGTTTCCCAGGATAAATGTTGTGTCTCTTGTGAATGTGTATTTCTCAGTGATCTTGTTCTTATGTTGCTCTTATCTATTGAAATGCAAAGAACTATAATAATGGCATAAAACATTAACAAATCTTCTATCCAAGATGAAAGAGTTTGCGTACTCAAGATGGAGCTTGTGGAGACGACTTCCTTATTGAAAAAGGAAGAGATGACTCCCAGGTTGGGAGGGAGCACTGAAAATATTATTGAGGAAAATCATTTTCAAGAATGAAAAATAGTCCATCTTGGATAGATGCTTTCTTGTTCGGAAAGTGGATTGAGATTTCTAACGGACAGTGATTTCCCATTGTGGTTAACATGGGAAATGGTCCAGATTGTTGATGTATCATAGACAACGACTTCTCATTGTGGTTAACATGGGGAGTGGTCTAGGGCAGTCTCTCTTCTTGAGGATTACTCAAGAAGACTGGCCCGCCTCGCCGGACAACGATTTCTCATTGTGGTTAACATGAGGAATGGTCCGTTTTGGTGGTTGATACAGAACAGTCTTTTCCTCTTGTGGTTAACAGAGGAAATGGTCCGGACAGTCGTTCCTTAGGGTTTATACATTCTCTCCAGGGTGCACCTTGATTAGTGTAGGAGGAATGGCCCGAGGTGGGGAATGGTCCACGCTCAGCAATCAGGGACAGGCATTCCGTAGGGTTTATACATTCTCTCCAGGGTACACTTTGATTAGTGTAGAAAGAATGGCCCGAGGTGGGGAATGGTCCAGGCTCAAAAATCAGGACAGTTATTCTTCCTTGCTTGAGAAGAATAGTCCAGACAGCTCATCATTGATGTTTTACCTTTTGAGGGCAGATATTCTTTCAGATCTCACAGATGTGAGTGAAAGATTGGCCTAGATGATTCAGTTTATATCATAACATTGTTTCTGTGCAGGTTGATATCAGATGATTGTTATGAAGACTGTATGACAGTAGATGTATGTGTTCCATTGTTCATGACTATACGTTATTGATCAAGTACTTGTTTGCTACTTGGTGTGGTAGTGTACCACTGGATTGTAGTTATGTACTACTATGGATAGACACAGTTGTGTTCTATTTTTGTTCTGATTACCTTGAAGACTGTCAGCAGATTGGTAAATGATTATAAGCTAGATGAATGATGAACAGAGATTTTCCAGACAGAAAATGGTTCAGAACATTTACTCTTCTAGATTAGAAGAATGGCTCTTGTATCACTCTATGGAGTGAGCATCATGTCTGATTACTCAGATAGGGTATGGTTTCGAGAGATGATGCAGCTGATGATGATGATGGTGCTCATGATCTAGTCATGATCTAGTCTATATAACTATGTTGATGCTACCGGGTGAATGGTATGTTTTGTGCTCAAGACCATTACTTGTAATACCTCCATAGCTAAGAGGGGGTGTTGATATTATGGTAGCTGCGGGAGGTATTTACCTCCACGTGTAAACCTGACGAGGATAGAATACTCTGGGAAGCAAGAAGAAACCCTAATGAGTTGGCTAATAACCCTAGAAGACTTGTCGACTCAAGAAGATAATTTATATTAAGTTATTAGCCTCCAAGAGAAGAAGTCGGCCAGAAATAATAACATATACTGAACAGACAGATACTCAGAATGAGAAGTCGGCCCAGGCAGTTAGCCAAAATTAGTATAAATACAGGAGGCCAGTTCTCATTCTGGCAGGCAGTCTCAGAATTGCAGAGCAGGAACTTGTGCGCACTGCAGTGCCCAGTCTTGTGCGCAGGTTTGAGGAGAGTTTCCATTGCAGCTGTTGCAGCTAGCAGATCACGTTTGGCTTGGACTATCTCTTGGCTAGGGTTTGGAACATCTGATCAGCTCTTGTTGGTGCGCTATCCTTGGGGAAAGGTGCACTACCCTTTGTTTGGCTATCTAACCTAGGGTTTTCTTCCGGAGTGATTCTCTCTCAAGGTTAAGGTGCTCGGAGGGTGGCTTTGGCCTATGGTTGGGTGACAATAGAGATATTGTCAATGGTAAAAAGAGGACATCCACTTATATTCTAACAATTACCTCATATTTGGAGTTCACGGAGAGGTTGATGGAGAGATTTGACGAGAGATCCAGAGCTCCATTTCAATGACCTTACACAATTAAGGCAGACTGGTTCAGTTGAGGCCTTCATCACAGAGTTCCAGTGGAAGACAGTGGTCGTATCAGACATATCAAAGCACAGACTGCTGATGTTGTTCACCGAGGCATTGACAGAGCCATTGAGGGGTTGGGTTAAGGCTTTCAAGCCTCACACCTTACAGGAGGCCATTGTGTGCACGAAAGACATGGGGGATTCAGTGATGAAACCCAAAACCTTTACCAAACCCTTTGTACCACAGAGAGACAAGGATCAGAAGAATCCTCAAAGGGAATGGAAGGGTAAGCCCAAGCTGGATGATGACACGAGGCAGGAGTTGATGAGGAAGAAGCTTTGCTTCTCTTGCAGAGACCCTTGGGTCCCACGGCATAGATGCATGGGAAAGGGACAGATCCACTACATTGAAGTGGAATCAGGCAATGAGGAGGAGGATGAGGATATCGGGGCACGAGCAGATAGTGATTCAGAGGATGAGACCACACATGAGCCAGAGCAACAACCGAATAAACTTCAAATACCGGCATGGGCACAGCCCAAGGAGGAGACAAAACCTTGTAGAGAGGTGAAAGGGGGAACCATAGCAACCCTTTCAAGAGTACCCAAGTACAACACTCTCAGGCTCAAGGTCCTTGTACAAAGGCAGTGCATGATCTCTTTAGTTGATGGTGGGGCCACCCACAATTTCATAGATGCATCCTTAGTAGCCAGGAGGGGATTACGCACGGAGGAGTTTGAGGGATTCCTCGTGGCAGTGGCATATGGATACACGATGACATGTTTGGACATGATCCAAGACCTTGAGGTCAAACTAGGCACCTACACCATGACAAATACTTTCTATGTAATTGACCTGTCAGATATTGATGTAGTATTGGGGGTACAATGGTTATATTCATTGGGAAAGATTGGGTTCAACTATTAGACGTTGACCATGAGCTTCAGAGACGCCAGTGGATCGAGAGTGGTACTGAGAGGCATGTCTACAGGAGCACCACGAGCAGTATCGACGAAACGAATGGAGAGGATCTTTCGTGACGGTGATGTGGCCTATGCAGCAGAGTGTTTGATCACCACGCGGAAGAATTCAGAGGGAAGAGAGCAGTACCATCCACAGATTATAGAGCTTCTGAGTCAGTATGAGCCGGTGTTTGGACCGATACCACCAGGGAGACCACCAAATAGAGGATTTGAGCACACGATCGAGTTGGAGGCAGGGGCTACACCAGTGATCACCGTTCCCTATAGGCATCCCAAGAGATTCAAGGACGCGATTGAGAAAGCAATCAAAGAATTGCTTGCGATGAGGCAGATCGGGCCCAGTACAAGTCATTTTGCTTCTTCAATCGTTCTGGTATTGAAGAAGGATGGCACATTGCGGATGTGCATTGATTACAGAGCTCTCAACAAGAAAACGATCAAGAATAGGTACCCCATTCCGCACATAGATGAGTTGATGGAAGAGTTGCATGGGGCAGTTTTCTTCACCAAGATTGATCTGCGATCCAGATATCATCAGATCAGCATCAAGGAGCAGAATATAGAGAAGACAACATCCAGATGCCACTTCGGACATTTTGAGTTCTTGGTCATGCCGTTTGGGTTGACCAATGCACCTGCCGCTTTCCAGTCTTGCATGAACCACATCTTCAGAGGGAAGTTGAGGAAATACCTTTTGGTATTCTTCGATGATATATTGATCTACAGCAGGACGTGGGATGAGCATTTGGCACATTTGGAGGAGGTCTTGGGAATTATGCAGGCACAGTCATTATATGCCAAGGAATCCAAATGTGAGTTTGGCATGAGAGAACTACTGTACTTGGGGCATATCATCAGTGAGCAGGGAGTATAGGTTCATCAGGAGAAGATCAGAGCCATTCTGTATTGGCCAACACCCAAGAACCTCACAGAGTTGAAGGGATTCTTTGGGTTATGCAGTTACTACAGGCGGTTCGTCAAGGGTTTTTCACAGTTGGGAGCACCACTCACAGACTTGACCAAAAAGGGTGCCTTTCATTGGACAGAGGAGTTACAGCAGACATTTGATAAAATGAAGGAGGTTATGAGCACATGCCCTGTTCTAGCCCTTCCAGACTTCTCAGAATCGTTTCTCTTAGAATGCAACGCATCAGGGGTGGGGATTGGAGCAGTTTTGATGCAGGGAGGCCATCCCATTGTGTTCGAGAGCAAGAAGCTCAACGAGTCGGAACGACTCTTCTCTATTTATGACAAGGAAATGCTACCAATCATGCATGCCTTAACCAAATTCAAGCAGTATCTAGTGGGTAGCATATTTGTAGTGAACACTGATCACAACAGTCTCAAGTATTTCCTGGATCAGAAGGAACTTAGTGAGAGACAGCAAAAGTGGGTCTCGAAGGTCCAAGCCTTTGACTTTGACATTGAGTATGTCAAGGGAAAGAGGAACGTCATAGCAGATGCCTTGTCCAGGAGGCCACCAGCGTGTTCGATGATGGACATTTGCACAAATTGGAAAGCACATTTGTTGGTAGAATACTCCAAAAACAAATTTGCTTGTGAGGTGATGGATGGACAAGTGGTGGATTTCTACAAGGACCGGATCTATTTGGTTCCAGAATCTACCCTGAAGAGGAAAATTCTGAAGATGTGTCATGATTCGCCTACAGCAGGACATCAATGGTACTTCAAAACTTATAGGCAGATCAGGGAGAGATTCTCATGGAAGGGTCTCAAGGATGATGCACGACTTGTCAGCAGAACAAGTCCGAGCAGACACCCCGCGGGGTTGCTTCAACCTCTACCCATTCCATAGCAGAAATGGGAGAGCATTTCTATGGATTTCATTACAGGCCTTCCTGGAGTGCAGGGCAGGGACTGTATATTTGTGGTGGTCGACAGGCTGACCAAATTTGCACATTTCTTTGCCATACCCACGGACTACAAGGCTATACAAGTAGCAGAGTTGTTTTTCAGAGAGGTATTCTGGTTGCATGGTTTACCCAGGCAGATAGTCGATGATAGAGATGGGTGCTTCATCAACACGTTTTGGCAGGAGATTTTTCGGTTGGCAGGCACAGAGCTAGCTACGAGTACCAGCTACCATCCACAGACAGAGATTGTCAACAAATGGGTGGAGAGCTATCTAAGGAACTATGTGGGAGGGAAGCACCACACATGGGTGAGTATTGCTACAACATGACTTACCATATGTCTATCAGGATGTCACCATTCAGAGCATTGTATGGAGACAATGCACCCTCTTTTGTGGAGACTGTGTTTGGGGACAGCAGGGTCCCGGGGGCCAAAGACTTGGTGGAGGAGAGTCAGAGGATTCTACAGGCAGTGAGGGAAAACTTGCGGACAACTCAGAACTAGTAGAAGATCTATGCAGACAGGCAGAGAGTCGAGCACAGTTTCGAGGTAGGGGATTTGGTTTTTCTGCAATTACATCCATACAAACAGTCCTCCTTGAAGAAGAGCGGAGCAGAGAAGTTGAAGCCGAAATTTTATGGGCCATATAGAGTCATCAGGAGGGTAGGCGAGGTGGCATATGAGCTAGAGCTACCGGAGGCTAGCAAGATTCATAACATCTTTCATGTTTCTTACCTTAAAAAGGCAGTGGGACAACAGGTCATCATTTCAGAGGAGTTGCCACCTTTGGATGAGGAGGGTCGGTTGGAGCTAGTGCCGGAGGAGGTGCTCGAGCAAAGAGAGCGCAGGTTGAGGAGCAGGGTCATCAGGGAGTGCTTGGTTAGATGGACGGGTCTTCCAGTGGAGGATGCCACATGGGAGGGAGAGCATATTTTGCAGCACCCAGGATTGATGTTGCTTGAGGACAAGCAATCTCAAGAAGGGAGGACTGTGTTGTCTCGTTCCCAAGAGTAGGCTAGCATGGAGTGACTTAGTAGTCTATGTGTTCCCGTAGATTATAGTCAGGCACAAACAGGGAACAATAGGAGAAATAAGGGTGATTTGGTGGCTAAACAATGAATTAAGTCAAAAAGCATAGGAAAAGTCACTTAATCCTATGTCAACGAAGAATTAGAACGAAAATGTGCTAAAGGGGGACTTAATTAATTAATTACTCGCCTTAGGAGGAAAAGCGCCTAGCTTAAGTGATGTCAATGGTGAATTAGATCGGGAAGAGTATAAAGTGAGGAATTCAACCTAATTCCTAATTATGTTATGATTTGATGTTGAAATATTTGCAGAGTAGGAGGAAATCGACCCCCTTGTTGTTTTGTGGATTTCTGGAGGAAACCACCTCCATTGATCGGTTTCGGTGTTGAGAGCCACACCCTAGCATATCGGAGATACCATCCAGGCATCTCATCGTGCATTATAGGTATCCAGTTCAGTGATTGCACAGCTCAGCCAGTGAGGGCGCAAGGGTTAGAGAGAGGGTTTGTGTGGCCGCTTGAGACAGTTCAGTATTTGGCCGATTCATTACGACCCATTAGAGATCTAGCCAAGGCGTACCTATTGAGCCACTCGCCGTTAATTTTCAACAGTGGAATCTCCTGGAAAGCAGAAAACATTTATTTAGGTTGCAGCTCTTGAGAAAGCATATTTGGGGTTCCAGGGGACATTCTGGAAAACATCTATGGAAACCCTTCCGACCCATTACAGAGGAGGCCAGGACAATCGTTTTGAGCTATACATCTTCAGATTCCGACGATGGGATCACTAGGGCGCACCCCCACAGCCCAGGAGGTGCGCAAACCCCCAGGGGGTGACACCCGGAGCTTCAGAGGTCGGATCTTCAGTCCGACAATCATCAGGATCAGCCTAGAGGCCAGGGCGCTTCTTTTGAGACAATTTTTGGCTCATCCCGATGGGTATCGCCATCAGGGCGAGTTTTCCGGATTCTGCAGCAGTTACCGTGAGCTGCCAAACTGCTTTTTGCCGATCTATCCATGCATCCACAGACCAGCATCCATTCTTCTGTTCATGGGTATTTCTTATCAGTTGATTTGTATTCCAGTGACGATCCATGAGATCTAACTAACGATTAGTATATCTGTTCCAGTTATTATTGTATTTCCTGCCTTTTCCGCATTATATATATATATATATATATATATATATATATATATATATATATATATATATATATATATATATATCAGTGAGTTGTGTTGTCCTTATTTCGCATGCATTGTCTTATACTGCTAAAACACTTAATGAATTGAAACACACATGCGAAAATCACCAAGCATGTTCAAACTTCACACAGTAACTCAAACGCATTCAGAAACCCCCAAAGTATCAAATTCAGTGGCAAAAATCGTAGTTCAGCAGTAGATATCCAGATCAGTTGGATCAGAGATATTTCACTTTACCTAAGTATCACCTTTTTAGGCTAAATAGTGATTAGTTAATCGCTTAAACCTACTTTCTCTCAAAAAAGTCAATAAAAAGGCAAAAATTAATAAAAAATCAGCAAGCCTATTTTTGAGGAAACATGTCAGGGACATGTTTCTCTCATGTCTTAAGTCATTTGAGAGGTGGAAAGATAACTTAAGAGAGAAGGCGAGTTGGATGAGTGAAGTGTCCATGGGAGAAGATCCCAAAGATGGGACTCGCCCTCTCTAGCACACATGGCGCATTCTAGAGGAGGGGCGTCAATCCCAAGAGGGATGAATCGCCCTCTCCTCCGACCTCATCACACTTGGTGAGTTGAACCTTGAAACGCCTCTCTCAAGTGAGGCGAGTCACTCCCTCACTTGGAGATGTGTCAATCCATCACATTCCCCTCTTAATCCATCACATTTACCTCTTGCCACTCGCCCTCACCAAGGAGATGCGCCCTCTCCACTTGTCATGCGTTTTTACATTGGAATCTTCACCCAAAATGCTTTTTAAGCAAGTCAACCTCTCCATTGTTTGGTTAATGGGAGTTTGTCTTGGCTTGTTGTTGTACTATTGGTGACTTGGATAGTGTGTGGATGCAAATGCTTATGAGGTGATATTGTTCCATTATTCTTGTTATGCAATTGTATTAAGATTGGCGTATTTAGGAGTACTTTTACTCATTAGGATTAGATTGCTCAGCTAGTTTGCATTAGTAATCTTATTATTTGTCTTAAAGAGATTTATATATGCTTTCTTTGTTTTGCTTAACCAATATTGCTATTGAGTCTCTTTTGTAGGTGATACCACTATCTAACCAATTTCTTGCAATTGTATGAAGCTTTGGGAACCTCACTTTGGAGGATTGGACGATCTAGTTTGATTCTACCTCTCCTCTAATATCTTGAAGAAATCCCTCCTCATTTCACCAACGAGACCCCATTGCCCAAGAAGTTCCAAGCACAAGCTTATATTTTCTCTCCTTCAAAAAAGTTCAATATTTTTTTGGTTACTTTCATTTTGCATGTTTTATTAGATCTAGATCCAATTGAAGAGATAGATTTAGTTTCTATTTTTGCATGCATATTATTTAGATCTAGATCCAAGTTTCATTTCTTCATCTAAAAGCTAGATCTAAAGTAAAATTTTCACTTTTTTTGCAAGTACTTTCATTTAGATTTTTCAAGGCTAAAAACTGATCATTTATAAGTTCTTTCATTGTAAGATCAAGCAACTTAACTGCTCATTTATTTGTTGTTTCAAACAGCAAACAAAAGTCACTAAAAGAGCTCTCATTTAGGCTTATTTTGGTGTTGTAATATACTAGTTAAATTCTTGTTTTACTAAGAAGTTTCTCTGCAATTTTTGAGCTTTAAATTTTTATGATCCAAAGACACTTTCTAAGTGTTTTGGGGGCTATTTGATCTTGTTTACTTGCTGTTTTTTGCAGGTTGGTGGATAAACAAGGGGAGACACTGCCGGATTTTGGCGGAATTGGAGCATCTGGGACCCCCAGAAGCACCCCATTCTTCAATAAACACATTGGAAAACTTGTAAGCTTAGTGGTTTCGTCCATATAAGGAACCACAAGCCTCCCAAAAAGGTCATTGTAAACCTCTTCAATAAAATAAATGGGCCACATAGTCCCCACTCTTCAATCCCCCTAGGGGGGAATAGTGTCTTCGAGTGATTGTTCATTTTGGTTATTTTTTGCTTATGCTTACAATTCACACCTAAAGGGAAAGCTAAAATTAACCATAAAATATATCATGAGCACCGCAACACATTAGAATAGATTTCAATTTCTTAGTTAGTTTAGTTGTATTTCATTTTCTAGATTAACTTAGTTAGATTTATTTGTTAGATTAGTTTTAGTTTCAGCATTTACTTTTTGTTATTTCAATTTTGCAAATAAACCAATCCCCTCGGCTCCCCCTAGTACTGTTCTTGGCCATTCCTCTGTGAGCTTAGTCTCGATCAAGGTT
>JASDQU010171925.1:26834-39870 GCA_032191745.1 Picea mariana
GGAAACCCATAAAGGGAGAAAACCTCTTCTTCTTCGAAATGATAGGCAGTCTTTTTCTATTCTGCACATCATTTACAATTGAGCACCAACTCAATGTGAGGCTGCTACCTCTGTTTTACAAGCTGCAACTTGTATGAGAGCTCCAACTCTCTGATTTCTCTAGCACCCACTAGAAGGAAGCACCAAATCCCTGTTTATTCCAGCACCAACTGGATGGAAGCACCAACTTCCTGATTATTCCAGCACCAACTGGATGGAAGCACCAACTTCCAGTTACACAGGCTTCAACCTACATAACAGAGAACATTTGTTCTCCCTAGCACCACCCTGCCACCTTTGTTTCTCTGGCTGCAACCAGATGGAAGCTACAACTTCCTGTGTTCAAGCACCCACTTGAACTTCTGAGGACAACAGTCCTCCCGAGCACCTCCCAACCTCCCTAGATTATTAATGATTAAATAAGAATTCAACTTTACAGATAAATCAGTTCATAACAATTTACTTTGTTCTGTAAATCTTGTCTTCTGCTGCTTTCTCTATCGTTCTTCTCTGCTTCTGCTCTGCTCTATCGTTCTGCTCTGCTTCAGCTCTTCTCTATTGTTCTGTTCTACTACAACTTCTCGTTTTTGCCATTCTACTCTTCTTCAACTCGTTCTGTTCTTCATCTCTGTATTTCATCTGCTCTGTCTGTCCTTTTCTCCAATCCTCATATCAATTCATTTCATTCTGTATATCAATCAAACTTCATCCTTGACCCCTTCTCCTTTCTTCTTTTCTTACTATTTCATTCTTTTTCACGCAGAATAACTAACTCCATATAATGTCACTCGTTTTCTTTTATACATTCTGCTATGACGGTTCCACTTCCCATCTCCTTTGGCAAGAACAAGGAAAACTGTCTCAGCAACTGAATCGTCATTTGAAACGTTAACTTATTTTTCATAATGAGTCTGTTTCACTAATAGAAATCATATTCAGTCGTTAACTGTGAGAGAGAACAGTGACCCTCCGATCAATATTTGATCCAACGGTTCAGATCAAATCGGGATTTCACTCATCGCGATTTCGGCATTCTCAGTGACGAGATGCACATGTACTCAGAACCCTCGATTCTCCGATCCCCGAAGTGCTCTTTTCCCTAACCTTAGCCCCTTCTGACTATAGGCCCATACGACCATCTATCAAGTGACCGCCACCATACCACTCGTCGGGGTTTCAGGGTTTATAATGACAAGTGCATTCACCCCCTGGACTTGCAATATGCCGATTCCCGACATCCTCTGTACTCCTTACACCTGTCCTGCATTAACTCCTGGGTGGCCCACAGCCTATACCTCTTATTGGGAAATCGCGTATCGCGATTTCGCGATGTCTGATGTTCAAAGTTCTTGTCACTACCAAAACCCGAACCCCAAAACTCCGAACAAGGCTATGATCTATGGATCATATTCATTCTTATCCAACGGTTGTGATCACTTCGCGAAATCGCATTTCGTGATTTTGGAGTTCTTGATGTCAAGAGATTTTGACATTGCAAAGTGCCGAATCCCGATCCCCGATACTCCGATGAAGGAAATCAACGGTCCAGATCTCATTCTTAATTTAACGGCTGCGATTAAATCGTGAAATCACGTCTCGCGATTTCGGGGTTTTCATTGTCGAGTGAACAGGACATTTCAAAGTCCCGATCCCCGATTTGCTCCTTTGGGTTATCTCTCTCGCAACTTTTACAGATCTGACGGCCCTCGTTCTTTCGGGAAATTTGTATGAGATCCTACGGTCACTGACTCTTCTTCCTTTTTCCTCTGTAAGCTCTTGTTGTGCGCGTTTTCTTCAAGGCTGTTCCTCCTGAGCTTTTACTTCCAAATCCCCACTGGGTTTTATCCTTCTTATCCTGTTGTCTCTACTGTTGCCATTAATGACAACAACCATCACTGCATTCTATCCACTGGATTTGCCAACAGTTATCATGTTGGTAGGGAAAATATTTCTTCTACCTATACCAAACTATATAACACATTTATGCACATAATTTTATAACACCTTTATAATCAGAATGCAATCTTTTGAACTATTACACATCATAGTAAATTCATTTTAATCTTGGATTCAATAAATATTCACATATTTTTTTAGATGTCGAAAAGATAGAGGGTTAACAATGAACTATGCAAGTTTATTTTTATTTTATTATGAGTTTTATAAATATCCTCACATCTCTTTTAGTTACTCGTAGACAAGGCATAAAGGAAATAAAACTCTTATTTTTTCTAGGCAAGATAAGTTTTTATTTTTAAAATCTTAATGTTTAAACAAATTCTAAAGGTAAATTTAGACTAATTCAAGCTGGGATTATGTACCAATCCAAATTTAGACAAAAATTAAAACAGATTCTGGCATGGGAACCAAAGAACTATTGGAATCTTTCAAAGAATATAAACCCATCAAGGCAAGAAAATTCTACGGTCCAAAGGGGCACCATGGCATAAGCATGTTGATTTTTGAGGATTGCACAGTTGGCTACTTGGAGGCATACCGTTTACAAGCATACCATTTACAGAAGGATTTATTAAAAGAAGGAAGAGGTTGAGCTGACTGTGATCGACGTGGAACGCTGACTCACCCTACTAGTGCAAAACATATATTATATGGCTATATGGCAAAGAAGGAGGACATGGAAAACTTCAACAAACACCTGGGTTTGTAAAATTTTCATTGTTAAACAATTCTGAAATTAGTGTTCAACTAAAACAATTTATTACTTGGATTTAAGTAGTTTTGGTTGAAAAGGATGTCCTGCTAACATTAGATTTTGTTGTTGGTTGATTAGGTATTGGAAGGGCTAAGTATGGTATGTTGTCATATAAATCTATGGTTATAGATCCCGTGAAGAAAATGAAGGAGAACAGTCAAAAACTGGATTGGCTAGAGGCTAAAATGCTTGAAGACAAAGCGGTTACTAAAAGTTTGGAAGCGATTGTCGACAAAATGGCTGCAAGGCTTGAGATTCAAAAGAGTTAGGTCAAGATTATAATTGGGAAGGTTGCAAATAAATGTGATGAATGGAATAAAGGGGTATGCTTTTACATTTGGAGATCAATTATTTTAGTGTTTCCTTGGCTAAAATTTAGGTTAAGTTATGAAGGGATGATATGTTTTGTTTTGGTTTTTGGGTTGAAAATTTTGAGTAGCTAGATCCACCAATGGCTTGGCCACCGGGTTGGGCCCCCGCGGCCAAGCCACCGTAAAAATATGACTTATAAATTAAAATAAAAAATAAAAAATTACAATTAAAATAAAAATTATAACTAAAAAATAAAATTAAGAGTTTAGGATTACCTGAAGATCGGCCCACCCGACCGCCCACCAACACGACATCCCGACTGCCCGTAGGAGCGCCTGCCAACACGACGTCTGCACCAAGCCCTCACCAAAAGGTCACTCACAATCAGTCACCAAGGTCACTCATAATCACTCACTATCACAATCGCGAAGAGATGAGAAAAAAGTTACAATTACGATGTGCGGTTAATATATAAACCATTTTTCGACCGAAAGAATAGTTCAGACAAAATATTCTTTCGATCGAAATAATTTTTCGGCCTAAATATCTTTCGGCCGAAAACATATTGTCGGATGAAAAAATTCGTCCGACTAAAATTATACATGAAAATTGAGGGCGTCGTCATTGTACCATTCAATTTGATGTTCCAAGGTTCGGTCGAAAAATAGTTCATCCGAAAAAATTATCTTTCGGCCGAAAAATAAAATTAGTTCGACTGTTTTTTTTTTTCAGAATTTTGGAGATCAGATTGTCCCGAAAGTGTTACCCAGCTCCGTGAATTTACCTTGTAGCGTCCCCTCCGTTAAGACTTAAAGTAAGCGAGTACAATAGTGACATGTTTTTTTTAAACATTAGATAGAAAAAGTGATACATGAAATAACATACATTAATGATTACACAATATCTCCTTAACTATCTCACTACAAATCAAGTTTTTAAATAAAAATCATTGATATTCAAAAATCAACTACATCACATAAGATAATGAAGGATGTCTACCCACCCAACCTACCTGCAAGGTTAGGACCTCCAAGACACATAATCAATGCTCAAGTCTAGGATTCATCTGATTAATTTTGACCATTGAAGGTCTCAGGACTAGCGACTGTTCTGAGGAACATAGAGATATATATTCCCATAACCAACTTTAATTTAAACTCAAGAACATATTTGATGGTAGAGTTCTTAACTATAGAGGAACAATTTCATTTAGTAACTCCTTATTAGTACACCATTTTGTTTGTTCAACATACAATTTCAATTCTCAAGAGTTTACTTAATCGTCTAGTTTAATTCCATTACCCAACATCTTTGTTCCATAACATCTTAGTATTAAAATCCACACACGAGAAACTTGTAATGACAAAAAAAAAATTAATTAAAATAATAAGTAGAACATAATCTTCATCAAACTACACACAAGTTAAATGTAATAATGGATTAAGCAATAATATTTTTCTTTTATACCATTAACATCATTCATCTTCTTTAAGAAAAAATTATATATATTTCCTACCCAATTACTATAATCAAGATCAAGACTTTTAAGCAGATATAGATTATAATTAAGNAAATAATAAGTAGAACATAATCTTCATCAAACTACACACAAGTTAAATGTAATAATGGATTCAGTACACATGCAACATCCTCCATCCTTCTTTGGTCTAAGTACTGTTGTTACTACACATGGACTCAAGCTTTCCTTCACCGGTCCTTTATCCAACAATTCCTGCACCAACTTCTTAATTTTCTTATTTTCTTCAGAGGCTAATATATAGTTAGGAAAAATTGCTCCAGGCATCAGATAAATATGATAACTGATACTTCTCACAGGTGGTAATGCATTACACAGTTCATCTACTATAATATCAACAAACTCATCAAGCACACCTTGAGCTTCTTCAAGTAGATCATATAATTTTGTAGCAGTAAATATCACCTTTGGTTTACCAATTAGAGCAAAATGTAACTCCTTAGTCTTCTTAATTCCTTGCAACAATTGTTTTCCACTCATCAATAGAACATTAGGTCCTGATTCACGTTTAGTTGTTTCATCCTTCAAAGGAAACAACATATGTTTCTTTCCATCTTTCTCTAAGGATTAAGCATTCCTTCTACCATCATGAATGGCTTTCTTGTCATATTGTGAAGGTCTTCCCAACAAAACATGACATACATCCATTGGCATTATATCACATAATACCACATCTTTATAGTTACAAATGTGTATTCCCACCTTACATTGCTCATTCACCAAGAGTTCAAGTCCTTTCTGCAACCAGGATACTATGTAGGGAGTGGGATGTGCCATCCTCTTCAATCCCAAATTCTCTACCATCTTTTTGGAAACAAAATTATCTGTACTCCCACTATATATGACCACTTTGAAAAACTTACTTCCTGACTTGCATATAGTCCTGAACAAGCTTTTCCTCTGAGCTGGTTCAATTAATTCCTTTTTTGCCTTAACCAAGACCCTTTTCAACATCAATGACTTTCATACCTTAGAAGATTATGTTTCAACTGCTACAGTTGTTGGTTATTTCCTTTCTTCTACTACATTTACATTCCTCTAATTTGTTGCTTTACTCTTATGACAGTCCCAAGACATATGTTCTACTACTCCACATGCATAACATCTTATTTCTCTTCCTCTGAAGCCAAATATTATACCCCTAGAATCCTCTCTTCTTGGTGATTAGTTACCTGAGATTTCTCCTTCACCTTTATTAATATGGATTCTTCCTCTACTAGCAAATCCTCTGCCATGAGTTGTACCTTTTCCTCTATTCATTTGGCTTTATTTCCATGCAATATTCTCCTCATCTTTCAAAGATACTTGATAGGCATCCTCAAAATTCTTGAGAGTCAACAACCCTATTTCATCTTGGATATCATATCTGAGACCATTAATATATCTGGCCACCTTCTCCATATCTCCTTCTATGTGTCCAACCCTAATATTCATCTTGTAAAATTCCTCTGTGTACTCCTTAACTTTCATGCCTTTATGTCTCAGGTTCTGTAATTGCTTAAAGATGTTCAACTGGTAGTATTTGGGCATAAATTTACTTTTATTTTGTTCACCATCTTATCCCATTGATTAATCTTTGATTTACCTTTCCTTTTTGTGTGTATCTACAATTCATCCCACCATATGGTTGCATGTCCCTTCAGTCTGGTAGTTTCATACTTCACCTTCTTCATGTCTTCAACCTCTTTAAACTCAAAATATTTATCCATGGTGTTGATCCAGTCCATTAGATCATCCACATTCAGAATTCCATCATACACAAGAACCTATACCTTTGGTCTTCTAATAGTCTTTGCCAAAAATAATATGTTCCGTTCAACTTATGTCTCTTCTGCTTCTTCTTCAGAAGATTGAACCTCTGATTCGTCATTGATATAACCAGCTTCACGATTTCTTCTTTGGTTTGTCTCCATGGCTTCCATTCTAATGTCCAGTCTTCTCAAGTCCTCTAATATAGTGTCATTTCATGTTGTTATACCTCGACCTCTACCAAGAGGAACTCCACCTTGCCTCCTTGGTGGCATGGTTCACTTATCCAAAGAAATTAGTCCGCTCTAATACCAAAAATGATGAAATTTGTGTATGACTCCAACCAAAATCCCTCTTTGTCTGGTTCAGAATCTAACAAGATCACATCCAAAACACCACAGGCCTTACCAGTTGTTAGATCAACCGGTGAGCGAAGATCGACAATCTCCATGGATTGTGGACTTCCAACTTACTCGAGGTTTAATCCGTCACCCGAACTCTGCAATTTAAGTTGTGTGATTATTGGTAGATCAACCACAGTCGTCGATATTTGGATCGAGGGAATCTAATGGTCTTAACTAATTACGGGAGTGGAATTAACACGTTGATTAATCCTCCCTTCATGCTCCGCAATCAATCCATGCCCTTTATATGGTGCATGTATATGCAATGGTCATGCCTTCATTTGATCATCGACCAATACTTCAACGGATCGAACAGTTGGTGTTGTTCAATCTGATAGATGAATGGTTCACGTTATTCCTTCTGTGACAATCACTCCCCCTGTGCAGAGCTCAGCTTCATCCCTGCATATCATCTCACGAATCTACCTATCAACACTTAGAAGGAAAAATCTTGTTCTATCAAGGATTCATAGATCAATACCACAGGATTAAACGATAAATTTGTAAACAAAGATCACTCGAAACCCTACTATAACTACAATATACACACAGTGATCTGAAAGAGATTCCAGTCACTCTCTGGTATTTCTATTCAAATTTAAAACACCTTCGAAACCTGTGGTTTTTCCTCTTACATCCAACCAACCCTTTGCTCAATACAATTACACTGCTTTAATATCTATTGAGCCTCAGTTGTTCCAACATCCTAATCACTAAAAATCTTCTAATCACCTATAATTAAGAAACCACCCAACCTCCTATCCAACAGAAATATCCTTGATTCCTTCTAGAGGTATTTTACAGATTTATTACATAATAAAATGAACAATTAGGGAACCAACTCCCTTAGTAAAGTTTTTTGTGACCTTTTGGGTCAAAAGAGATCGTTTGGCTCAGATGTTCCTGCATTAGCAAGGATAGAGGGTTTAACCCCCTCTTTATCTTGGAGGATTGTATCTTCCCTTGGAGGTTTATCCCTCCCTTGAACTTGGAAGTTGTAGCTTTTGTGGAATTCATTACTTACCTTTAACAATAACTATTAATTATTTCTCATATATTGTGCATGGTGTATTGTGGTGTATTGGTGTAACTCTTCTACTATTGTTCATTTCTCATTGGATATAATTGAATATATAATCTGGTTGAAGTATAAGTATAAAAATTGTTTAAAATGTACTTGATACTGATTCACCCCCCTCTCAGTATCAAAAATTGGTATCAGAGCGATTTACATTCAATATATTTTAACCACTGGAAGGAGGATCCTAAGAAGAAATGAAAGTGAACATTCCAAATGGGAATCCACCATTTTATGGAAGCAATTTTGAATACTGGAGTAATATAATGGAAACTTACTTGAAACCTCTTGGGGAAGATGTTTGGTTCTCAATTGTTTCAGGATACAAGGCTTTGAAGAAACCAAATACTGTAGCTCAGAAAGAAGCAAGATGGAAAAAACAATTGGCAATGGATACTATCCTTGATGGATTGACTGATACAGTAAAACCCAAGGTGGGATCATGTGCATCAGAAAAGGAGCTTTGGGATAAGCTACAAGATATTTATGTAAATCCAAAAGAAAAAGAAGTTGAAGCAAGTTGCAACTCACATGTCGAAGAAATTATTAGAGGTGTGTTCTTTTGTTTTAATTGTGAAGGAGTAGAACATATTGAACATGAATGACCTTATCCAAAAATTTATAGATATGATATTGAGGAAGAATAATAGTCCAATGAAGAAGAATACAATTATGAAATAGAAGAAGAAAACATTATTCAACAAGAAGATGAGAATATTGAAAAATCGATTCATGTTGAGATTGAAAATAACAAGCTCAGAAACATGCATAGAAAACTAAGAAGTGAATTGGTTAGTTGTTAAAATACAATTGAAAACTTGAAGAAACAATTAGAAGAATTTAAAAAACTGAGAGAAGAAACCATTTCCTTGAATACTCTACTCGAAGAAGCAAGAAAAATAGAATAAGTAAGAAATGTCAAGATGATGAAGAAATAAGAAGATTGTGAGAAACTTGAACAAGAAGTTGTCTAATTAAGGAAGAGCTTAAGAAACTCTCAAGTCCCAAAAGACTTAACACATCTTGGATGCATGGGTGAACTTCATACAAAGAAGATACAAATGCGAACAAAAATTTGAAGAAAGCTCCACACAGACAATTGATGAGAAGTGGACCAAAATGTCGAAAATAAGGAATTATTACAAAAGAGATCAATACCCAAGAAGACCTCCTACCTTCAAAAATAAAAAGGCTTCAATCAGTATGAAGGAAACTACAAAATATTATAGCGTGAACATAGATGGACTACATCACAAAGAACATATCTTACTCCCATGTATCAAAATTTCTTTCTTGGTCATTGTTATACTTGCAAAAAAATTTGACACAAGGAAATTAATTGCAGAATCAATGAAAGGAACAACTATGCAAGAAACATGAATGGTGTAAATATAAGATATGGAAACGATCATGGATTTTTCAACTAAAGTTATAATTCATTTTCCCCGTTGATGGAACAAAATATTGTATGCTACAAATGTAATTATCTTGGTCACAAAGCACGAGATTGCAGATATATGAATGAATATGCTCCTATGCCAAATGTCCCTATTCCAACCACAGTATGGAGAAGGAAAGAGATTCCAAACAATGAATATTTTCGAATAGAATTGACCGTTGAAGAATGTAAAGAATAAGATGAATGGTACATAAACATTGGATGTTCTTCAGACATGACCGGGGATCAAGACAAATTCATTAGCTTGAAGAGAAAGAGAGGAAATGTTACATTCGGAGATGAATCATCTGACAAAATACTTGGAAAAGGTGTAGTAGAGATTGGAACTAAAAATGTAAAAGGAAAGAATGTGCTATTGGTTGAATACTTGAAGCATAATCTCCTCAGTGTTAGAAAAATGTGCGATCAAGGATATATTCTCACGTTTGACTCACTAAGATGCAAAATCAATGAAGAAGGATCAAGAAGATTGGTTGCAACTACAACAAGAAGACCAAGTAACATATACATTCTACACCAAGAGAAGATAAATAATATTGAAGACACATGGAATACCTTGAAGGAATACAAATACCAGAAGACCGGAAAGAAAAATGAATTGCTATTAAGTTCTATATGTTCAGGGGGAGCAGCCCCAAAGAAGAGAGTTACCTTTTTCCATTAAAATCAGGGGGAGAAACCTCTCCCTTTTCCATTGATGTAAAAGGGGGGGAGGAACCAATAGCATGAGGATGGGGGAGCATGAGTGTTTCCATTAATGCCAAAGGGGGAGATTGTTGGAATATTGGTTGTTGTCATTAATGTTAACCCTAGTCATTTGTTTTGGACCCCATGATTGATGAAGTTATCTAGACATGAAGGACATTTCACATGCAGATACAACACCCATGGATGGATAATATACATCATGTTGTTTCCAGTGGTAGGTGTCACATCACATGGATCCTCACGGTTGAGGAGAAATGATTTTTTGAAGATGAACATGTGAATTTACAGGTCAACAATGAAGATAATTAAATAAAAGAATTACAAAATGAGAAAGTGATAGTTAGGACCTAATGTCAAAAGAAAGTGTTAAAACAAGTATAAATACACATTGAAGATACATCATTTTATCATCCAAGCAAGTGTGATGGAGCTAGCATAAGTCGGTATACACTTGTGCTAGAAGTATGTGTGGCATTTAGCGTGGACTAAGTCTGAGGTGGCGAAGTCTGAAAGGCCTGGAAGTTTCAAAATCACAGAAACCCTAATTTTTTGAGACGTACATGGGCTATCGGTGTATTCAGGTTCATACATACATGGGCTATCAGTGTAATAGGGTGTGTACATACGCGTGCTATTAGTGTAATATGTAGCATACATAGAAAAGGATTGAGAAAATTCTAAAGGAAGGCACATCTTGGCATCTGGTTCAGGTTTCTGAGTATGGTTGTGTTCTAGTGATGATATTATTAGTGATATGATAATGTAAGGATTATTATATTTTTTATATTCTTGAGTGGAAGGAAGGGGAAAGGGTAGAGGTTTTAACCCCCTCTTTATCTTGGAAGATTTTGTCTTCCCTCAAAGGTTTATCCCTCCCTTGAACGTGGAAGTTGTAGCTTCCCTTGAAAGTCATTACTTCCCTTGAAAAATAACTATTGATTATTTATCATATATTTTTCGTGGTGTATTGGTGTAACTCTTCTACTATTGTTCATTGCTCATTAGATATAATTGAATATATAATCTGGTTGAAGTATAAGTTGAAAAAATGTTTAAATTATACTTGATACCGATTCACCCCCCTCTCAGTATCGATAGGTCCAATCATGTTCTTGTTCCTTTTCTTTATTTTATGGTCCATGGGAGACTTATCCCAATCCAAATTTGGACAAGTGCATTTTAATTTCTAAGACTAGCAAAGACTATATTATTTTTTGAGAAATCCTGGAGAACTACTTTAGTGATAAACTTTGATTATATCTCTTGAAAGTTTGATTTTGAGCATTATATCTTTAAATTTTTCCTATCATATTCTCTTTTTCTATCAATGAAAAGACCATTTTAAAGTTCTCTGATATGTGGGCCTTCCATATTTCTTTCCTTGAATGTGATCAAAATTATTTAATGTTGTGATGGATGTGAGATTTATGTTACATTTTTTGTAGTTGTTATCTTTGTATAATATCTTTGAAAAATATTTTATCTTATGAGGGAAGGTTCCTGGACCAATTCTCATGCGTTATTTATACATATATATTGTTTTCAAATGTTTTTCATTAATTTGATTGATAAATATTCATAGTTTGTTATTTACCACTCTCCCTTTTTAATATCATTTTCCAAAGATATTCGAAGGTAAATATTTAAAGAATTTAAAGAGGAGTACCATGTTGATACTGAGAGGGGGGTGAATCAGTATCAAGTACAATTTAAAAAAAAAATCAACTTATACTTAAACCATTCAACTATATCCAATGAGAAATGAACAATAGTATAAGAGTTACACCAATACAGCACAATACACCATGCACAATATATGAGAAATAATCAATAGTTATTGTTCAAGGGAAGTAATGGATTCCAAAGGTAGCTACAACTTCCAAATGTAGAAGGAGGGATAAACCTCCAAGAGGAAGATACAATCATACAATATCAAGAGAGAGTTGAACTCTCCATCCTTGCCCCTTCCTTCCACCCAAGAATATATGAGAGATAATAAAACTTTACATTAAATCATCACCATGAACCAATCATCACATAGAACCTAATAATGCTTCCTGAGACTTCTTCAATTTCTGCAATTCTTCAATTCTTGGAGTACTCTGATTCTGTCAATGTATTCTCTGAAACGCCTCCAATTTTCACTCCTTGAATCCTCCCCAAAAAGAGGTTATAGAAAGAATGGTAGACTTTATTCAGTTCTGGTCTATTCAGAAGACCCAACTTGTACAGAATGTCCCGCGCTCAATATTTAACATCTGATTCTAAAACTTTCACACACGAAACTATAGTCCATACTTGTTCCAATGGAATTATTCCCACTTAATTTGGATTCTGTATGAATATGTTATGACTGTTTTACCCGGAACACTTGTTAATTGACTAGCTTCAGGACTGGTCACAAACCCTATCTTCCAAAAAGTGTATCTCCATAATTATAGTGAATCAAGAGTTGAAATTTTTACCAGAGGTACCTTGATATGTCTTATCAATACCATAGCTATTTCACCATCTGAATCGTTCTAGAAAAAAAGTTATAGAAAAAATGGTAAGATGACCTTAAAATAGCATACCTTAGAACACATCACCAAAAGACTTCATCCTCCCTTGAAATCCAGCCTTCTTTTCTTCTTATTACCTTTGAAATTCGACTTGTGTCAAATGAATGTATAATGATGTTTATTTATACCATTTATGTCACTTCCTTTTAACATTAGGGCTGACCTGACACTTTCTTATTTTGTAATTCTTTTCTATAATTATCTTCGGGGCCTACATGTACTTCCTTCTTCAATTCACTTTGTCATCTCAAAAAATTCATTTCTCCTCAACCATGAGGATCCACGTGACGTGCCACATACCACTGGAAACAACATGATGTATAATATCCATCCATGGGTGTTGTATCTGCATGTGCATTTTCCTTCATGTCCAAATACCTTCATCAATCTTGTGGTCCAAAACCCATGACTAGGGTTGCCATCAATGACAACAACCAATATTCCAACAATATCCCCCTTTGTCATTGATGACAACA
>JASDQU010171930.1:20997-36116 GCA_032191745.1 Picea mariana
CACTCCTGGATTGCTTGCAGGAGCAGAGCCTAACTCCCATCAGTTTTATGTCACGATAGTTTTAATGGGTGATCAAATGGGTAGAGACTCAGGAAGATATCGCTCTAACTCGGGGATTGGGTCCGGTATGTAAGGAACAAAGGAGGTCTTGATCTAACTTTAGTCAGTGAGCTGATTTTAAAAATGAGCAGGTTGAAGACTTAATAAGAGGAGTGAGCAAACTACCCCAGGCAACAGGCCGTTCGACAATTTGTAGAAGAAAAACTCTGAATGCAAGATCCTCTTGGTTCAGGGCTTCGAGAAACTGAAAGGGGACTTGACTGGATCCTCCAATTCCAAGTCATTCAGTGCATAAGCAAATCACAGGGACCGATTAGAAACAATGAAACTGTTACAGTGATCCAACCTACATCATCCTATAACAGTTACAACTCGACTGGATCCTCCAATTCCGAGCTGCTCTAACATAGTGTAAACAAAGAAGTGAAAGAAACTGACATTCATAAGGCAAGAAGTCTCAAGAGTCCACACATAACCAGAATAACAATGCTTCATTAAAGTTTTTTCAACTGGGAGCCTCACTCAACCATCGATGGATTACAAAATACAAAGACCAAGTCTATATACTCAGAAAAATTCGCCTAACAGAGGCGTGCTCAGTCATTCAAGGCGTGGTGTCCCTTCAGTCAAACTCGGATGGATATTCTTCGTCAGATACCACCTTAACTGCACATGGCTCCTGCAAGGGGAGTAGCTGAGCCATTAAGTGCCGAGTTAGCATGTGCAGACCTCTCTGGCTAGTCGAGGACTTCAACATGGCTTCTTTGGAAAAATTGGTACATAGGACCCTCTCGGGCAGACAGCTTGCCAGATCCTCCATACCTTACACTTAATGAGTGAGGAGAGGTTTCAACCACCTCTTCTCACCTTCATTTACTCCAAGTGAGAGACAGGATTGAGATCGGATCCGATGGCACCTGGAGATTGTGATGATCCCCTCTGTGACTGAACTCTACGCCTTTGGCCCCTTTTGCACAACTCTTTTTATTTTCCAAGTGACCACGGGCTGTGACCCTGTGTTTATTCTCAAAGGCACTTTTGGCGTTCGTGAATAGGAAGGAGCTGATCCTTGCCCATCACAGTCGCGATGAGTGAAACGCTGAGATGGCTTAATTTGGCACCACACGTCCCTCTCAGATCTGACTGTCCTGAACTCACTCAGCGATATTGTGGGGCCCGGGTCTTGGATGCTCTTGGCACTTCACATTTCAGGGATATGAAGGAGCTGCTCCTTGTGCTTCGGAGTCGCGATGGTTGAAAAGGTGAGGGGCCTAATTGCGCACCACGTGTTCCTTTTGGATGGATGGTTGAGACTGATCTGTGGTACTGTGGGCCCGACTTTGGGTGCTTTCGGGGTTCGGGGTTTCAAGTTGTAGAACGACATGGAACCTTCACCCTTCGAACTCCTGAATGCCGAAATGCCATTGTGATTATATCTCACACCATGCGTCCTTTGGATGGACGACTGCTAGCCTTTCCTGCATGCAATATAGGTGCTATCCATCACGCTAATCTCGACGCAACTCTGCTAACCATGATTTCCCGTTGACCGTCGATCTGCTCCTATGGATGAATCTGGACCATCGACAATATAATTTCACTCGCTTACTTGCTTGGAATTCAGAAACGAGATTTTTCTGTGTTGCGCTTGGGCGCTTCTCGTGCAACTAGCAGACCTGAATACTCTTGTGCCCAGGACAAGAATTGTTACTAACATTAGGCTCCATGGGGGATAGATTCATCCCTGTGATGCTCTAAGGACTCATTTTGTAGTTTCAGTTCCTTGCTGTTGGGCTATGGAGTCATTTATTTAAAACTTAAAGACGGAAAGAAAAACAATATTTACAACCGCAAAAGAGCCGTGTGCGGCTCAAGAGAAAGTTCTTTTTAGGAAATGCCCATTCACAGGGCCATTGAAAGCTTCTTGATCCTTCAAATCCTGTAACCTGTAGGTATTATTCGAGAATACTTCAGAGACTTTGAAAGGCCCAACCCACAGGGCTTTGAATTTTCTGTGCTTGCCTTTATCTTGTTTAGGAGCATCCCATTTCAGTACCAGGTCTCCTATCCGAAACTCTTCCTTCTTGTCCTTCTTATCAAAAACCTACTTAATCCTTTGATGATGGTACTAAATTCTTCCCATTACCTGCTCCTTGGCCTGCTAGACTTCCACTAACTAATGAATTCTTCTGATTATGTCATCAGGCTCCTCTCAACAATCCTGGAGGAATTTTGCGACGAGAATGGCTAAATGAGAAGGAAAAACAACCTCTGTTCCATAGACTAATTGGAAAGGAGAGATGCCTATAGATCTCTTCGTGGTCACTCGATCGGCCCATAGAGAAAATTTCAATCTTGAATGCCAGGCCTTCTTTTTGTCTTCCAACAGTCTTTTGATGATCCTTATCAGGCTTTTGTTGGAGGATTCTGCTAAACCATTGCCTTGGGGATAGTATGGGGTGGAGTGAATAAGCTTGATCCTGAATTTCTCATAGAACTTGGCTAACGGCTCAGCCCTGAAAGAGGCTGCGTTATCAGTGACAATCTTACTTGGGAAGCCAAATCTTGTGATGAGGTCTTCCAGGAATCCAATGATTACCTTGTGGGAAGCACTCCTGGTGGGGATAGCTTCAATCCACTTGGTAAAGAAATCTGTAGCAGTCAGGATTCATCTGTGCTGCCCACTGGAAGCGGGGTGAATTTATCCAATGAAATCTAGGCCCCATTGCTGTAAAGGTCTTGAAACAACCACAGGATTTAACGAAAAAGACTTGAGCTGTTGTTTTCCTGCAAATCTTTGACATTTGATGCAAGCTCTGACCCTTCTGCAGACGTCAGTGAATACAGTGGGCCAGTAGTATCCAGCCCTGAGAATTTTGTAGGCTGTGGTTTTCCAGAAATGATGCCCTCCACATAGGCTATCGTGAAATTCAACCATGATCCTGTCAGCCTCTTGCGGATCTACACATTTCAAAAGAAACCCCAGGGGGTCTTTCCAATATAAAACTTGATCAATAAGGTAGTATCTGACTTCTTTGAGCTTCATAGATTTTTCCTTGTTCCTTTGTAGGCCGTCTGGAGGCTGCAACTCTTGCAGAAAATATATGACATCCTTATACCAGGGACATCGAGTCAATGGGGGCTCCCTTTGAGGGTCTATTTTAGACGACCGATCCTGCTGAATTCCTGAGCATTCATTGTTGAAACTTACCCCCAAAGCTTGGTAATTGGCTTCATCCAACAACTTGGCTAAACCTTGGCCTTTGATCAATTTGGTAGGCTTTATTTCCAGGTCAAATTTCAGAATCTTGGCTATCCACTTACTCCTCTTTCCGTCTATGTCAGGCTGAATAAGAATGTCTTTAACAACAGTCGAGGGGACATAGGCAATGATTTTTGACTGTAGGACATAGGTTCTAAAGGCCTTGAGAGCCTTTACTAGGGCATAGGCTTGCTTCTCCATAGTGTCATACCTGACTTCGACATCCCTCAATGCTCGGCTGAAATAGGCAATAGGCTTCTCTAGCCCAACCTCGTTTGTCTGTAATAAAACAATAGCCATCGTGTCAGGTGAGGCAAAGGAAAAAATAAGGAAATCCTTTGAGTAATCGGGACTGATAAGCACAAGCGCTTCAGTCAAGGCCTTCTTTATTTGCTCAAAGGACTTTCGTGATTCATAAGTCCACCTTACTTCATTTCTCTTCCTTAACATGGATGTTATAAGTTTTACCTCCTCAGCAAAGTTAGGAATAAACCTCCTCAGAAAATTAATCTTGCCAAGGAAAGATTGGACCTCCTTCCTGGATCTCGAGATTGATAAGGCTCATATTGCCTCAACTCTGCTAGGATCGATCCTGACTCCTTCCGCTGATACTATGTGGCCTAGTAACTTTCCATCCTGCATGGCGAACGGAGATTTCTTGGGTTTTAATGAAATGCCAAAACTCCTGCATTTCAGGAAAACCTTTCTAAGATGACCACATTGTTCTTTATCAGATTTTGAAAATATTGTTATGTCATCCAGATAGATGACCACAAATTTATCCTTTTCCCCGATGAAATCTATATCCATGGCACGTTGAAACGTTGCCCCTGCATTCATCAATCCAAAAGACATTTTGGCATACATGAATGTGCCACAAGGAGTGGTACATGCTGTCCTTTCCCTGTCTTCAGGCAGAACAAAGATTTGGTTGTAGCCACAAAAGCCATCGATCATGGACATCCTGGATGCTCCTATTACCCTCTGCAATATATGTTTCATCTTTGGTAAGGGGTAGTTATCCTTCCATGAGCTCTTGTTCAGGTTTCTGAAGTCTACACAGAGTCTGATTTCTCCATTCTTCTTCCTTACTGGGACCAAGTTGGCCACCCACTCTGAGTATCTTAGTGGCACGATGATCTGGGCCTGTAGCAGCTTCTTCACTTCCCTCTTCATGATAGGCAGCAAAATAGGATTGATCTATCTTAGCTTCTGCCTAAATGGCTTTGCCTCCCTTTTCAACGGGATTTTATGCTCAATGACAGAAGTGTTATATGTTTTGAGGTCTTCGTAGGTCCAGGCGAAAACATCNGTTGTTAGGCTTCTTGACAATTTGACAAACTTGGGTTCATTCTCAGTGCCAATGTTGCACTGAATAGTATCAACGTCATCTTCTGAGCTCTCCCCTTTTAATGACACATCATTTCTATCAAAAAGCCTTTCCAAAGGAACTAGTCCCCTTGGAATATGATTGCTGGGTAGCTGCACAATTGTACGCTCTGCGATCTTATTTAGAAAATTACCCCCATCAAGCTTTTCTTCAGAGACAGAGTCTTGGTCAATATGCATCTCTAAAAATTCTTCGACAGTCTCCAAGAATCTCTTGATCTCAAGATCATCCTCAAATACCTTCCAATGTTTGACGTTGTCAGGTATGGAGGGCCTGTATTTTACTTCTACATTGTATCTGAATTTGGGTGGCAAGGGCACTTTGAAATTGCTTGCTGATGTAGCTAAGGAATCTGCCACTGTGTCCTTCTCTCTTAGGATGAAGGAAATGTTGAATGTTGAGAAGAAACTGTCAATTAGGTCCCATACCTCATTTCTGTAACTCCTGAGTCGAGGTTGCTTAGCCTGATAAGCGTTTCTGATCTGTTGGACTACCAATTCTGCATCTCCGAACACTGCTACCTCCTGAATTCCCATTTCCTTTGCGGCTCTTAATCCTAGGACAAGAGCTTCATACTCTGCCACATTGTTGGTAGCTTCAAATTATAATTTGTATGACATAGATATGGTTTCCTAAGCAGGTGACACAAAAAACACCCCAGCACCAGCACCTTCCCTGGAAAAGGCTCCATCAAAGAACATTTTCCAGACGGGGGTGATGGGGGGAGGAAATTTATGGGAAGTGGTGGGAAGCTTTTTGAGTTTCAGAGGAGTCTCAGGAGCATTAGTGAGTTGTAGTACACTGGAACCTAAATCAGTGTCCAAGGCAAAAATCAGATGGTTGGTAGGGTTGGCTTCATCACTGATTATATAGGCCAGTTGGGCTTCCCTGTATAGCCTCCTATGTTCTCCTCCAAACATTGGGATAGTAGCATATGTGAGGTCCATCTGTAAATTCCCCCCCAGTCTTTTTATCCAAGATCTTGATAACAACATACCGAACTTGGGGGGGACATCAGCCACTACAACATCCATGACCACACTTTTCATGGGAAACTGAAACAAGGTCACGACCAAGTCTTTGATAACTCCTAGACATTGAACTTTCCTAGAGTCAAATGAATAGAGGTCATGATAGGCTCGGGTGACTTCTATCCCTAACTCTTACATGACAGTTTTGGGCATGAGGTTGTGAGAAGCCCCCGAATCCATCAAGCAGTTGTGCAGTACCTTGTCATGTATGTTCAAGGAAGTGTAGAAGGGAGGGGATGAGTCATTCCCGTCTTATACCATAGGACCTAGAATAACTGCAGGATTTTCATCTTGCAAATTGATGGAGTTTGTGGGAAGGCATGAGACATCAGACTGTAAAAGCTCAGAGAAGCGTTTCTTGAACCCTTCATGTCTAATCAATTCAGTCAGGGGCACAGGGATTCTGATCTTTTGAATTTCATGCTCGAAATTAAAAGAAGATGTAAGCTTTGGGATTTCTCTTATTTCGGGAACATGACTCTAGACTATGGGAGAGAGGGGTTGGGCCTTCTTACCTCTGTGATTGTCTGCTACTTCATTAGTAGGTTTCTCTGTTCTAGTGAGCTGCTCAGGAACATCAGGTACTGCTGTCTTTTTCTTGGACCTTAGGTTATACCTGCCTTGGCTGCCACTAGACTTGTCTCCTTTGCTCAGTTCATTTAGCTGACTATCCATGAGAGACTCCTCGTATGATGATTGAGTGAGATGAGGAAAAGGAGGAGTGTCTCCGAAGTAGTGAATTTCAGGATCAATCTCATCTGTTTCCCCTTCTTCCTCCTTGGCTGAATTTCAGGATCAATCTCATCTGTTTCCCCTTCTTCCTCCTCGACCACAAAATTGTTTTGAAAAGGGGCCTGAATTTTCTTGTCTTCTTTGTCTCTTCCCCTCTCTCTTTGCATAGTCAGGGAAGCAACATTGTTTGGCCTGTTGAAACCTCCTTTGTTTTCGGCGTTTTGAGGGCCCCTGTATGCTTGCCTCCCCTCCACCTTCATTCTCTCCATCTCTGCAGACAGAGACTTCACCATCTTGATTATTTCATCCACTTGAGGGTGAGGCACCGATGGGCCAGAAGTTGAGGCTTCAGATCTTCCCTTTCTCCTGTCTGCATCAGCCTTGTTCCTCAATCTATCAGCTGCTATTACATTATATTCCACCTCTATGGCTGCATATTTCATTTGAGCTAAGGAGGTGGCTCTTCTTTCTCTCAATAAAAGACAGAAATCGGGGCCAAACGCACTAGCATAAGAAATCTTAGCCAAGGCTTCTGAGGGTTTTATCTCAGTAGGAATTTTATTATACATCTTATTGAATCTTTTGGAGAAGTCAGAGACAGACTCTCCTTCCATCTTCTTCAAAGACCCGAACTCTATCATGTAATACATGAAATCCTTCCTATCTCCCCACTGCATCAGGAAAGCACTATCCAGAGCTTCGATCCCAGCAATAGATCTGGGGGCTAACCCTCTAAACCACTTCCTCACCTCGCCATCCAGACTCTGGATGAAAACTCTCATCCAAACATCTTCATTTTCAATGTTCAAGTTGTCTGCATAATTGTAGAAAGCAGCCAGGTGCTCCTCCGCAGTTATGTCCCCTTCCCCAGTGAACTTGGGCATATACTTCAAGTAATCTCTAGCTGGGAGAGGATTCATAGGATGGGGTAGGATTAAGGGGGCATATCTGGCAGCGACTATGGCATCCATTCTATTTAGAGGGGGATTAGCACCAACCATAGGAATATTAGGTGGAGGAGAACTTGGAGGAGAAGGAGTGTGAACAGGGGATATCAGGAATGAGCCTCTGAGTGGAATGGGAAACAATAGGGGATTTAGGGAGAAGGCTAACGGGCTTAAGTTAGTAGACGCTCCTCTTTGTGCAGAAGCGACAACAGTAACAAGAGGAGGAGTGGTAAAGCTAGGAGTGGGGAAATCTTCTGTGGTCGTGGGTCTATGCCAAGGTACAGTTTCAGGGGAGAGTGGAGTGACAAGGATTTGTCCTTCCGATCCGAGACCAAGAGAGGAAAACTCAACAGGAACACTCCCGAAATTTAGAAAACGGGAAACTTCAGAAAAAGGTCTGTTAAGAAACCAAGGAGGAGAAAATGGAGTTCCTACAGAAGGAGATGGCAGATTACCTGGTTCGACGATGGAAGCTTCTCCTTCAGAGGCCTTTCCTTTTCTGAGAACCACCTCCAGATCAGTTTCAGGTGTAGCTAGAGGCAACTGTGGATGGGATCGCGTGTGCCTACCTCTGAAAGCCAAAATTAACACGACAGGTTCTCCATAGTGGATTCGTCACAATGGAGTTTCTAGGTGCACAGTAGCAATCTTCAAAGGCTCTGATACCTGATGCACCTTTAGAATTAGAGGCTTAATGTCGTTCAATCCTGGGGAAAATTTTCAACTTCGTCCCCGGCAACGACTCCAGAAATGTTAGCGTCAGAAGTCACTCCTGGATTGCTTGCAGGAGAAGAGCCTAACACCCATCAGTTTTATGTCACGATAGTTTTAATGGGTGATCAAATGGGTAGAGACTCAGGAAGATATCACTCTAACTCGGGGACTGGGTCCGGTAAGTAAGGAACAAAGGAGGTCTTGATCTAACTTTAGTCAGTGAGCTGATTTTAAAAACGAGCAGGTTGAAGAATTAATAAGAGGAGTGAGCAAACTACCTCTGGAAACAGGCTGTTTGGTAGTTTGTAGAAGAAAAAATCTGAATGCAAGATCCTCTTGGTTTAGGGCTTCAAGAAACTAAAAAGGGGACTTGACTGGATCCTCCAATTCCAAGTCGTTCAGTGCATAAGAAAATCACAGGGACCGATTAGAAACAATGAAATTGTTACAGTGATCCAACCTACATCATCCTATAATAGTTACAACTCAACTGGATCCTTCAATTCTGAGCTACTCTAACAAAGTGTAAACAAAGAAGTGAAAGAAACTGACATTCATAAGGAAATAAGTCTCAAGAGTCCACACATAACCAGAATAACAGTGCTTCATTAAAGTTTTTTCAACCGGGAGCCTCGCTCAACCATCGATGGATTACAAAATACAAATACTGAGTCTATATACTCAGAAAAATTCGCCTAACAGAGGCGTTCTCAGTCATTCAAGGCGTGGTGTCCCTTCAGTCAAACTTGGACGGATATTCTTCATCAGATGCCACCTTAACTGCGCATGGCTCCTGCAAGGGGAGTAGCTGAGCCATTAAGTGCCGAGTTAGCGTGTGCAGACCTCTCTGGCTAGTTGAGGACTTCGGCATGGCTTCTTTGGAAAAATCGGTACACAGGACCCTCTCGGGAAGACATCTTGCCAGATTTTCCATACCTTACACTTAATGAGTGAGGAGAGGTTTCAACCACCCCCTCTCACCTTCATTTACTCCAAGCAAGAAACAGGATTGAGATCGGATCCGATGGCACCTGGAGATCGCGATGATCCCCTCTGTGACTGAACTCTACGCCTTTGGCCCCTCTTGCACAACTCTTTTTATTTTCCAAGTGACCATGGGCTGTGACCCTGCATTTATTCTCAAAGGTGCTTTCGACATTCATGAATAGCAAGGAGCTGATCTTTTCCCATCATAGTCGCAATGAGTGAAACACCAAGATAGCTTAATTTGGTGCCATGCGTCCCTCTCAGAATTGATGGTCCTGAACTCACTTGGCGATATTGTGGGGCCTAGATCCTGGACGCTCTTGGCACTTCGCGTTTCGGGGATATGAAGGAGATGCTCCCTGTGCTTCGGAGTCGCGATGGGCGAAAAGGCGAGGAGCCTAATTGCGCACTAGGTGTTCTTTTTGGATGGACGACTGAGACTGCTCTGTGGTATTGCAGGCCCAACTTTGGGCGTTTTTGATGCTTTCGGGGTTCGGGGTTTCAATATGTAGAACGACATGGAACCTTCACCCTTCGAACTCCCGAATGCTAAAATGCCATCGTGATTAGATCTGTTGCCATGCGTCCTTTGGATGGATGGCTGCTATCCTTTCCTGCATGCAATATAGGCGCTATCCATTGCACTAATCTCGGTGCAACTCTGCTAACCGTGATTTCTCGCCGATCGTCGATCTGCTCCTATGGATGAATCTGGACCGTTGACAATATAATTTCGCCCGCTTACTTGCTTGGAAGCCAGAAATGGGATTTTTCCGTGCTGCGCTTGGGTGCTTCTCGTGCAACTAGAAGACCTGAATACTCTTGTGCCCAGGACAAGAATTGTTATTAGCATGTTGTACTTGAATAAGTACTATGCATAAGATCACCTGTGCACGAGTACTTGTATTTTTATTGTATCATACTTTTTGTGTGTTACTATAGCTTGTTTTTGTCGTTATCTGGTCTCTTCCCTTACATGACGTTGTGTTTGATTTCCAGATGTCGGAGTCTTCGCTACCCTACATTGGCTTCACTGATGGCGCTAGTCATAGTACTCAGAACCTTGCTTTCGCTGCATGGGAAATTTACACCCCTACAAACATACTTGTCTCTTTACGAGGTGTGTGTCTCGACCGTGCGACCAACAATATTGCAGAGTATAGCACCATTATCGAATTGTTGATTGATGCTATCTCACTTGGAATCCATCATTTGGTTGTGCGACTCGATTCGCAGCTTGTAGTACTACAGTTAAGTAATGTCTATACTATTCGAAGTCCCACTTTGTTACGGGTGTATTTGCGAATTCGCCTCTTGGAACGTTATTTTGATTATATTGAATATCAACATATTCCTAGATGTCTAAATACATTAACTGATGCATTGGATAACTATGTATTAGATAGACATTTGGATCATTTATAAATCAATCACATCAATTTTCACACAACACAAGATAAACCGGTAGAAGCCGTATGTATATATAACTATCAAAAGAGTTTTTTGCAAAAAGTTCTATCCGAGGACCAAAATGTCAAAATCTGAAGCTCATAGCTTCTACAAAATGACGTCATGGGTGATGTTCACGGTAACACATGACTGCCTGAGCAACCCTACAGAGCAGTTGACCAATGGACTTTGACACTCCTATTGTATGACACTGATAACGTCGTGGAACCTCTCCAAGAGGCATGTCTGGAATATCTGCTGTCAAACCCTCTAGGTTTTGTTCCACTGCTTCATAATCCTCGACGTCCCATTGTGGCACTGGTGCCACCTCTTCTCACCACTAAATAGGAGAAGTACCAGGAGGTCAGTAAGGTCCCACATTTGTGTCATCGAAAAATAATTTTGTATTTAGACCTTGGACGAACATATAAAAACATTTGCATATGATAAAATTCACAAAAACATTTAAAAAGAAAAAAATGTGTACTTCTTACCAAGTTCCCCCCACTGAGCACCCTCAGGTAGGTCCATATCTCCTTAGAAATCCAACCGAGAATAAGCATAATCATCGACCATCAGCATCTATGGTCGCAACCAGTCGAAGAAGGTATCATCATATTTGATAATTGGTCCCGCTACGTGCTGGGCCATGAGCTGACACCATCTCAACATTCTTGGATCTGTTGGGGCTGGTAAATCCCACTCAACCTGTAGCCTCAATAAGGGAACCCTTTCGAGAAATAAGGACACTAACAAAGACCCATACCCGAATTTCTTTAGGTTGCCTCATCTGCATTTGGTCAACTGCCTCTTCATGCTACAAAGAACTACATCTGCCCAGTTAAAAACCCGAGGCTCAATACACTCTATGGCATACTGAAAGTATCTCTGGAGAGCCATGTGAGGATCAGAGCTCCCAGCCATACGAGCAATGGTGAACAAAATAGTGCGGAGGGTCAAATCTCGCACTCCCCAAATAGCCACTTTCCCTTTGCTCCTCTCTGCCTCTGGAACACAATGTAAGTGGCAGTGCTCACTCATAGGCAGCCCACCACCTCTGCTACCAGTTAGGCTCACGTGGTACCCACGCTGTGACAGTCCTGTCAAGAAGTAAATGTCCTCAATATCCAAGGACAATGTGTGGACCCCTACATGGAATACTTGCTGATCGGGATCCCACATATGCACAAGGTACTCCAATAACCTGACTTGAGCCCTCATGCTCGGGATATGAAAGTACTTCAGAATACCATAGTTTCACAAAGCGGAAATGGTGGGTAGATGATTTTCAGCAATGGAATTATCTTCTTCGTGCTCCCTTTTGTGCCATTCAAGAACCATGGTGATGGCCAAATACCTACAAAAGAAGCACAAGAAGAAGATTAATAACTCTATTCAACAATTGGTATCTTTCATTGGGAAAATTTTTAAAAAACTTTTACACTTTTCGGTTCTCGTAGGTGCGCTTTAGGCACAGTGTGAGGTTCTCACAGGCGCCTTTGGGCTCACCTGCGAGAATGACCCATTCTCACAGGTCCCGTGTAGCTCACCTGCGAGAATGGCGGAGCGCAATATTAACCCTTAAAACAAACTCAGAATGGTGGTTTTTGCCAATGAAAATGAAAATTTAAACCATGAAAAGGTAGAGGACAAAGAGCCTACCTCACTGTCGCTGACGGTTCGTCGAATGGATGCTCGTAACTCCCGCAATCTGACGTTGAATTTCAAGGGTAAAAGAGGGGTTTTTGGGCTCAAATAGTGGTAAAGTTAAAACGATATGGTAAAAAGAGTTTTTATTTCTTTATATTTACTTTTACCATGTTATTTAATTTTTATAATTATTTATTTATTAAAACTTAATCCCTAATGCCTTTTTGAGTACAACTTTTGCAGGCGTAACGACTTTGATGTTCATGCACAGGGATGCAGATATATTTTTCTTCTTTATCACATGTTTTGATTGTTTTTTATGGTTTTTGTACAAAACCTCGAGCTTGGTCTTTGTCCGTTCTCACGCTCGAAAATACATGAGAACACGATCGAGCACACTTTTATCAATTTTTCGGGCTCAACAAGGTTATACGAAAAAGGAACCCCCCTGGAGTCCTCTTTAAGCTCTTTTCAGACTCTCTAAACATGAAAAGATAGCTGAGCGACCTTGCTATTTTCACCCTCGCTAAAGTATTGGAAGAAAGCGTCTATTGGACGATAATTTATCTCTTTTTCGGTCTCATCAGACTATTTTACAAAAAAGGAACCGAGAGAGTTCTCTTTTAAGTGTTTTTCCAGACTCTATAATCATGAAAAACCTTCGAGTTTTCTATCTTTGGACTCGTTAAACAAACATTGACAGACCCGTAATGGGACTGAACCACTCCTTCTTAAGGTTCGTTAAACATACTCCGAAGGACTTATCCGAAGGATAAGCTTATATTAACAAGCATATGTTATCCTCCTCAAGCTTGCATAAAAATAAAGAGGTACTCGCCAGAAATGGTGGGGGAAAATTTGGGAAAGGGATATGTTCTCATATTCATATTGATTGGTAGTAAGTGTCGCTCTTGAACATGACACCCCCTATTCATTTATTTGAAGCCGGTTTGGGAAATCCATTTGTCTCTCATTCGATTTACTACAAGGTCATACCCTGTGTCGTCTCTGAGTCAATGCTGCCAAATCATTGGTCGTGTCGTTCATATGTTCAATAGAAGTTCATCTGAAACCTCTATTGAGTTGTCCATCTGCAGTTGTCCATTCTCTCCATGTCGGCCTTCCCTGTGTCCAGTCCAACTTACATCATACTCTGTTTCACCTTCAAAATCTGTTACTCATTCGTGTCATTGATGGGGGATACATCAAGGCCCTCCTGTGACGAGTTTTGTTCTGTTGACTTCAGCTCATTATCTGGAATCAAGACTTAGAAATTTTTTGGTACCTTGGAACCTGCATGCCTCAATGGAAGGTTTCCTCACTTTAGACAGTGGGTTTACGTCATTGACCCCTGATCGAAAGATTCGGTTGGATGTTCGACCTCAACTCATTCATTCACATTCGAAGGATTGTACTAGAGTACCTTGGGAGTCATTGACATTAATGGTGATTTCCCTCACAATTGTTAACGGTTTCATCAATGACTGGTAATCAAGTGGTTTCTACCATGTTCGACTTCAACACATGTAATCACATGGTTAGATTCCTACTTTTGGGTGACGGGATTGAAGACCTTGGATATCATTTCTTTGTCCAGGTTGCGATGGAATATGTATAATTTGTGACACATAGATCCACTTTGTATGTATCGTGGCTATGTCGTCATAATTTGAATTTTCTCGCATAGATTCACAATGTATTCCTCGTGGCTATGCTATATTTTGATGGCATGGATCCATAATGTATGATTGGTGGCCATGATCTATGTCTACAATGTCATCTGTCTGTGATCTGAGTAAGGGAATTCCTACCTCAGAATTAATATATATGATATTCTGCAGATGCTTGGTTGTTCGCAGGTTTTCGATTAGGTGTGCTCCTGGTTTCCGACACACACATGCAGTTTACAAAGTCTTTCAGCTATCACTGATTTCGGCCTCATACTTTGGGGGGCATTCTGTTACCCATGATTTTGGTCAATCTTGATGTAGTATTGATGACGGTGTACTCAGACTCCTCATAAGAACTTTCTCCTGAGAAAAGTGACATTCATCTCTTCCCAGAAAACTTACTTTTAGAGTGTCAGAAAAGTGATGGCAAGGTAAGGAGATGTCCGTGACCTAAGGCAGGTGCCACGTATTCTTATTAGAGTGTTTTGGGATGATAGATGTCCCTCTAGAAATGGTATAATGACGGGACCCAAGGGACCCTCGAAAGGAATTTATGAGCCGTAGATATCTAGGGTTACGTGGATACCCTCGGACCTACATATCTAGGCTATGGTCAACCCGACGCTGACCGAATCAGGGAGAAAAGAGGAGCTTGCGTCACAAAACTCCTGAAGCTTTTAAGCACTGAAGTAAGCGCCTGTTGTCTTGGTGTCTAGTCATAATCTGCGGTCGTGTGTGATTGTAGATAGAGGGAAGGGGATAGGCTTGGAATTCAAATCTGAAGTCCGAACACTAAATTCCCCACTAGCCTGTGAGTTAGCTAGGGACCAAGCCTAGTTGTTGGATACTTGGGAGGATGGATATCTGCCATAGATTTAGGAATGATAGAAGCTATGAAATTTTGAAGAACTCAGGATGAAGCATATTGAGTCGGATCCACATGGAAGCCACGTGGCCCTGACCAATGAACACCCGAGGAACTTGGAAGAGGTATATCTGCCAATCCTGGGCTTGGTTTTGAACATGGAGACCATGGTTGGAAAGCAATGGACGAGAAAAATGTGATAGATACCTCGAATGGAGGATTTGAGATAGTTAAGGAAAACAAAATTATGATGCCCCACCCCTTAAAAGATCACTTAGGGGTCAGGTGTGTTACAAGAATCTTTTGAATCAACTTGGTCCTTAGCTTCTACGGTGTGTTTGCATCCTTGACCTTTGACTATA
>JASDQU010171931.1:0-21029 GCA_032191745.1 Picea mariana
GATGCTTCGCCCAGGGATCCCCAAGAAGGCAATAAAAGGCCTCTCAGCAAGAAACAAGAGGGACCTAGAAAATAACAAACAAGACCTAGTCAGACGATAGGAGGTCTCATCACAAGCCAACCTATTAGGTTCATGGGTACCTAACAGTATCACATTGCCACCATCTGGTTACCATGCCAGGGCAGTGACCTTTGGTTGCATGGCCAAGGGAAAGGGGGTCTCATCACGAGCCAGCCTTCTCATCTCTGTGAAAGTACTTGTGAGTAACAATGTTATCTCTACTCACCATGCCAAGGTAGTGTCCTCTGGTTAGCCCTTGAATAAAAATAAAAAGAAGAAGAGAGAGAAAATAAAAGAATAAAGCAAGAAAAGAATAAAGGAAAGAACGGGCTTGGAAAAAATGCATCCATGACAGGTACAAATCGCCTTCTACAAAGGCACCCACAGATAACATTATGCATTCTTGGCCCTCACTGCACCCACATGTCTGGAAATCCCCTAGTCACATCACCTCACTTACATGGCTTGGATAAAATCTTCCTGGGAACTTTCCTTTTCTTGTGGACACTAGCCCAATAGGACGTATTGTCTTTTTCTCCAATATTGTATTGCAGGTTTTTGTAATGTCTTTGAGATATTAACTGATGTATTAGGGTTTTTATGCATATGTTTAATAATATTAATGATGAGATGTGATTAACATTGCTATGATCCCAGTGACTAATGAGCCCATGGAGGGCATAGCTTTTGATGTGTAGGACCATGCCCGATGAACACGTACCATTTGGACCTGTACACATGGGGAGATGACCAGTTCAGACCTCCATGGGGTTGAAGATCACACCAGATGGATGTTGAGACCCCATCAGGGGGTAGATACGGGATGGGTATGGATCAGGGATTTTGCACCAGAGAGTAAGAGGACGTTCCATCAGAGCCACTCCGACAAGACTAGACCTGGTGGGGATGACCCCTTTTGAGTGGAATGCCAACCTTGGAAGGCATGGGATGTCTCCATCTTCACCATGATGTCATCTAGCTTCATGCATGCTTTTGGAGGTAGACTGAGAAGTAGTGGCATGTGTGGCATGTTGGAGAGGCCCCTAGGGGGCTAACGCTTTGCTCCTTGGTGTCTCATTTGCCCTAGAAAGGGCTAGCGCCTCCCTTGAAGGGGATTTCACTCTCATTTTTACTTGATTAGGGATTTTTACTTAGCATTTAATATAAAAACAATATTGTTCTGACATTATGGCCTTGTCAGCCTTTTTATGACCTAAAAGGTAAAATTAGGTCATTGATACACTATATATTCAGGGTTTTGACTCTCATTTTTATCAAAAACTTACTCACTCATAGTGAGGTCTAATTTTTAGTGCCCCATTTGGGTTATTAGTTGATTTAAGGAAGGTGCACTTGTTGAAGGAAGATGTTTTTGGCATTCTATGGTGTTTTTCTTGAAGGAAGGTGTTACAATTAGGGTTTGCATGATTATTTCTTGATGAATTGTAAGTATTTTTCTGCAAAACTTCTTGATTGAATGGTTGTAGTCTTATTTTCTTACATGTATTTATAACTTGCTGAATAAAATCCCTAGGTGACAAGCACACAAGTAGGTCCTTGTCTCATGTCCCCTGATAGAAAAGATTTTAGCCATGGAAGAAGAAGAAGAGAGCTTATCCATAGCTACACTCCTTTTTCTTCTTCCCTTTAGCTAGCCATACCATTTTGACTTCAAGAGGAAGAGGACGTCCCAGGCCTAGGTCATCTACACCTGAGGCCATTTTCTTTTAGGGTTTGATGAAAGAGCCTTGCCTTAGAAACAATCTCCCTCTTTAAGCCCTCTTGTCTTGACTTTGTTTTTCATTTGAGCTAGTTGTTTGCTAGGAAGGAGGAGAGAGCACAAGGCCTTGCTTTTGCAACACCGGAGTGAGCCTCTCTCCCCTAGGGTTTTGTCTTTGAGGCCCTGCTTTAGCAACACCTTGAATCTTTTCCCTCTAGTCCTTTGGAATCTCATCTCCTTCAACCTATGCATCCCTCACTTATTGACTCCATTCTACCCGAAGGCATTGATCCCAAGACCTCCAGCGTTGAAGTAAGACTTTGATACAAACACTCTCAAAAATTGAATTTAAAACCCTAACTGCACTAACCCTAACCTACTAACCCTAAGTTGCTGACATCACTCTTGGTTATTTTATCTCAATGCAACAACATTTTACTTTATGAGAAATTGAATGGTTGTTGAAGGAACTAATTGAGTTAAGAAGTGATTTGTTATATTGAATGTTGTATCATTCTAGTATTTATTAGTGAAGTGACATTACTACTATTGCTATTTTGTAAACATTGACTTCATCAACATTTACTTTTAAACTGCTCATATTGAATACCAGATAGTCTTTAATATATATGAAGTACTAATCAAAGATTGCACGTATCAGTTTCCTTGTTGTGTTGTCTCAAGTAGGTGCTTTTATGTTTGTTTGGTTATACTTTATTATAGATTTTTTAGACAGAACTATCTGATTGGTGGTGATTTGTGAAAGGGGGAACTTGTCCTTGTCCTTTTTTCCTTTTCCCTTTCAAAACCCCAGGTCACCGGGGACATCTCCCTTGGGCCTAGCCTCTCTAAAGAGAAAGAACCTACCCATCATGGTGACATTGGGTGGGATAGGTTCCTGTTACGCCAGTTTGGACCACTACCTTATAGCCTTTACTTCTAGCTACAAACTGTATGATAACATTTTGGCGCTGTTGTCGGGGAATACTGAGTCAATTCTCCTCAGACGACACTTTTCCATAAGGCTTGCTTCTAGATGCCTTATCTTACAAGCTTACCTGGTGACTCCACTAGGGTGTTTTCCCTTATTTGATAGTTTCAAGAAAATTATCTGGCGACTCCATTAATGATGAAGCCAACGATGACTTCACAATGGGATCCCAGGAAATACAAGCCTTTAGACATGAGAAAAATCCCGGGATAGCCATGACAAATACCCCCGATAGAAGAAAGATGGCTCCCTAAATTCACTAGTAGCGATGGTGAAAGAACTGACTTTCACGTGAATAAATTTTATTATTATTTTGGACTCCATCCTGTCGATGATGATGCTGAAGATGTAGTGATGAAAATTTTTCCCACCATTCTTCACGGGAATGTTGAAAGATGGTATGATGATCTTCCCGATGCTAGCATCACCTCCATGAACCAGCTAGAAAAAGTCTTTCTCAAAGAATGGGGCATAAGATTGGGAGACATCTCAGTACTGATAAAACGATTTGAGCATATAAAACAAGCTGAGAATGAAACCCTATTTGACTTCTAGAGTAGGTTTATAGGGCACTCTATGTCAGATTCCTAGAAGCCATCGTCCCGAGGACAAGTATATTGTCCATCTCTATACCCATGCGATCTTGGCACACCTAGGCTTGCCCCTCAGTAAAAGGGGCCCAAGGACACTCGATGAATCTTAAGACATGGCTACAAGAATAGAACAAAACATCTCCTTATCCAGGATAAAAGACCTCTTCACCTCAGGTACTCTTAGTATGGAAAGTTTGTTTTCCCATGAAAACTTCGTTGATGATTTTCAAGAAGAAGGGGAACAAACCATCATTCAACAAGGAATTGTTGAAGAGATGGCTGAGGAGATGGAACCCAAGCAAAATCATGAAGTATCAACCTATGCCCCTCCCTCTGATGAAGCAATCCAAGAGCCTGTTTCTCCTGCAGGACAAAAGGATGATGAGGTTAGTGGCTTTCCTTTTTAGGATTCTGATGACACTTTGTTCCATGATTCAGAAAATGAAGGAGAAATGGAAGCCTTGAACAAAATGAATATTCCTTGTTATACAATCAAAGACAAAGAAGCAGTCCATGAGGATGAAAAAATAATGCATCCTGAAAACACCAAAGTCCTCGAAGCTCCTGCATAAGAATAAATAGTAAGTTTCCCTCCTCCCCAAGATTTTGATTCTTCTCTACTTTATGATAGGGGAGATAAGGAGGAAATAAATGTGTCGTTGAATTTTTCAAAGCCCGCATGTTGTGACACAGATAGTGACATAGTTGATAACATTGATGAGTTCATACGTGTTGGGAGACGTAGGTGGGATATAGTTGGTTATGACATGGATCCCATCTATGACATTGAGAGTCATTTCCAAGTGTTGCCTTTAGAATTGTCACAGCAGATTACTCTTGATCAGTGGCAACAAGGAAATGAGATTTTTACCCGTATTCTTCAAACACCCAAGGATGATTTAGTACCTTATTTTCGTGATGATTTTCAGTCTTACCCGTATTCCACCCCAACATACACACACACACACACACACACACACACACATATATATATGTATGTATGTATGTATATGTATGTTGGGGTGGCATTACCACCCCATTTTTGTTACTGATGCTTCTTATCGAGATTGAGCAGGTCTAGAGGTTATGCCAGAGATGTTGAGGTTCTCATGCGCTCTAAGATGAGCACATGTCCCCGAGTTGGAGCCAGATGTTATCCCCTCTTTTTAGGGATAACTAGGAGATCATGTCTCGAGGCACACAGGTCCTAGACATGGAGTACTAAGAGTAGGATTGAACTGAGCATGGCCCTGGAGGGCCCATCCTTTTCGTCTTCCATGAGATTTGTCTTGTCAGCAGCAACAACATCCATCACCATCAGCTTGGTCTTGTATTAGAAGAGTTTCTTGCTCCATGAGGTAATTGGTCCAGGTATCATGGTATGTGTCACTTTTGATCATTGAAACCTTTAAATATATGCATTTGATTCCTTTTATCTCTAAAAACTTCTTTGATCTTACATTAGCCTACATGACCATGCTTGGGGAAATTGATTGGGTGCCCTAGCTAGCCTGTGCCCATAGGTCTTGGTTTGCCACTGTGGGGATTTCTGAAATGCCATCATCCGCTCCCATCATAGCATCATTGTTTCATATTATCACCTTCTCATCTATCCCATTCCCCTTGTCCAGGAATTGGGTTGACCTGTTTGTAGGATTTCACCTTATCTTATGGGAAGAAGGGGCTAAAGGCCCAGAAGGTAAAAGTCGTTGGTAAAAGACAAAAGCCTAGAAATAAAACCTCGAGATGCTTCGCCCACGGATCCCCGAGAAGGCAATAAAAGGCATCTCAGCAAGAAAAAAGAGGGACCTAGAAAATAACAAACAAGACCTAGTCAGAGGATAGGGGTTCTCATCATGAGCCAACCTATTAGGTTCATGGGTACCTAACAGTATGACATTTCCACCATCTGGTTACCATGCCAGGGACAATGACCTTTGGTTGCATGGCCAAGCGAAAGGGGGTCTCATCACAAGCCAACCTTCTCATCTTTGTGAAAGTACTTGTGGGTAACATTGTCAGCTCTGGTCACCATGCCAAGGTAGTGTCCTCTGGTTAGCCCTTGAATAAAAATAAAAAGAAGAAGGAAAAGAAAATAAAAGAATAAATCAAGAAAAGAATAAAGGCAAGAACGAGCTTGGAAAAAATGCATCCATGACAGGTACAGCTCACCTTCTACAAAGGAACCCACAGATAACATTATGCATCCTTGGCCCTCATTGCACCCACATGTCTGGACATCCCCTAACCACATCACCTCACTTACATGGATTGGATGAAATCTTCCTAGGAAATTTCCTTTTCTTGTGGACACTAGCCCAATCGAACATCTTGTCTTTTTCTCCAATCTTGTATTGCAAGTTTTTGTAATGTCTTTGAGCTATTGATTGATGTATTAGGGTTTTTATGCATATGTTTAATAATATTAAAGATGATATGTGATTAACATTGCTATGATCCCGGTGACTGATGAGCCCATGGAGGGCGTAGATTTTGATGTGTAGGACCATGCCCGACGGATAGGTACCATTTGGACCGGTACACATGGGGAGCTGACCAGTTCAGACCTCCATGGGGCTGAATATCCCAGTAGATCAATGTTGAGACCCCATCAGGGGTTAGATATAGGATGGAGATGGATCAGGGCTTTTGCACCAGAGAGGAAGAGGATGTTCCATCAGAGGCACTCCAACAGGACTAGACCTGGCAGGGATGACCCCTTTTGAGTGGAATGCCAACCTTGAAAGGCTTGTGATGTCTCCATATTCACCATGACATCATCCAGCTTCATGAATGCTTTTGGAGGAAGACTGGGCAGCAATGGCACATGTGGCATGTTGGAGAGGGCCTTAGGGGGCTAACGTTTTGCTCCTTGGTGTCTCATTTTCCCTAGAAAGGGCTAGCGCCTCCCTTGAAGGGGATTTCACTCTCATTTTTACTTGATTATGGATTTTTACTTAGCATTTAATGTAAAAACAATATTGTTTTGACATTATGGACTTGTCAGCCTTTTTATGACCTAAAAGGTAAAATTAGGTCATTGATACACTATAGATTGAGGGTTTTGACTCTCATTTTTATCATAAACTTACTCACTCATAGTGAGGTCTGATTTTTAGCGCCCCATTTGGGTTACTAGCTGATTTAAGGAAGGTGCACTTGTTGAAGGAAGAGATTTTTGGCATTCTATGGTGTTTTTCTTGAAGGAAGGTGTTACAACTAGGATTTGCATGATTATTTCTTGATGAATTGTAAGTATTTTTCTGCAAAACTTCTTGATTGAATGGTTGTAGTCTTATTTTCTTACATGTATTTATAACTTGCTGAATAAAAACCCTAGGTGACAAGCACACAAGTAGGTCCTTGTCTCATGTCCCCTGACAGAAAATCTTGTAGCCATTGAAGAAGAAGAAGAGAGCCTAGCCATAGCTACACTTCTTTTTCTTCTTCCCTTTAGCTAGCCATACCATTTTTACATCAAGAGGAAGAGGACGTCCTAGGCCTAGGTCATCTACACCTTGGGCCATTTTCTTTTAGGGTTTGATTAAAGAGCCTTACCTTAGAAACATTCTCCCTCTTTAAGCCCTCTTGTCTTGACTTTCTTTTTCATTTGAGCTAGCTGTTTGCCGAGAAGGAGGAGAGAGCATGAGGCCTTTCTTTTGCAACACTAGAGTGAGCCTCTCTCCCCTAGGGTTCTGTCTTTGAGGCCATGCTTTAGAAGCACCTTGAAACTTTTCCCTCTAGTCCTTTGGAATCTCATCTCCTTCAACCTGTGCGTCCTTCACTTATGACTCCATTATACCCTAAGGAACTGATCGCAAGACCTCCAGCGTTGAAGTAAGACTTTGATCCAAACACTCTCAAAACTTGAATTTAAAACCCTAACTACACTAACCCTAAGCTGCTTACGTCACTCTTGGTTATTTCATCTCAATGCAACAACGTTTTACTTTATGAGCAATTGAATTTTTGTTGAAGGCATTAATTGAGTTAAGAAGTGATTTGTTATATTGAATGTTGTATCATTCTATTATTTATTGGTGAAGTGACATTACTACTATTTCTATTTTGTAAACATTGACTTCGTCAACATTTACTTTTAAACTGCTCATATTGAATACCAGATAGTCTTTAATATATATGAAGTACCAATAAAAGATTGCACGTATCAGTTTCCTTGTTGTTTTGTCTCAAGTAGGTGCTTTTCTTTTCTTTGGTTATACTTTATTATTGGTTGTTTAGCCGGAACTATCTGATTGGCGGTGATCTGTGAAAGGGGGAACTTGTCCTTGTCCTTTTATCCTTTTCCCTTTCAAAACCCCAGGTCACAGGGGACGTCTCCCCTGTGCCTAGCCTCCCTAAAGAGAAAGAATCTACTCATCATGGTGACATTGGGTGGGATAGGTTCCTGTTACGCTAGTTTGGACCACTACCTTATAGCCTTTACTCCTAGCTACAAACTGTGCAATAACAGTCATCAAGAAGAGAAAACATTTTCTTGTGTGAAAAGAGTTTTTTTTAACACGCTCTCCAAGGCTGTCAACAACAACAACAACAAAAACAACCCCAATCCTCTTGCTAAACAATACAATATGTTTTGCTAGCCCATTTGGTTAAAAGTTTCTTTATTGAGTAAGAGATCTTGAGTTCCAATCTCTCTTGTTGTAACTTTTTTTGAAAAAATTCATGCTCCATTGTAAAGTGTATTTCACTTCAAGTATAAAAGTGAATCACTATAAGTAACTTTAATATTTTAGAGTTATTTATTTTGCATGCAACTTTTCTTTTATAAAGTAACTTCATTGTAAAATTGAACCCCACTTCTTTTTATAAAAGTGGGTCACTTCATAAAACAACTTATACAATCGCATGGTCCTTTGGTTAGCGTTTATGCATTTTTTTTAAAGGGCATAACTTTCACATCCAGAGTCCTTTTTTAGTGTAGTTTTTTTTTAAAACCTCCCAATTTTGCAAGATATTTCCATCGATATCATCTATTTCAGTTTTTAAATACAAATTATCTACATATTTAATATGGCTTCTTCAAGTAATCTTTTGCTTACCAACACCAACTACTTCTAATGAAAATCCCATATGGAGGATTTATTAAGAAGTAAAGGCTTGTACTGGATTACCTTGGGAAATGAAACATAACCTACTGATGCTGATAAACAATTCAAATGGGCTAATAGGAATGACGAAGCACGTGTACTAATCAAAACGTCCATCTCTCCTGATTTAAGGTTTCGCCTTCAACAAATTGATAAACCCGATGAAGCTTGGGAAAAGTTGAATCTATGTTTGGTAAACATAATATTATTCGAGCACAACAGTTAAAATATCAAGTATTAACTTTAAGTCCAAGTGATTTTTCTTGTATTGAAGACTATCTATCTAAGTTTAAAACACTCATGATTTTATGTGAAGAATGTAAGATAAATATGGATGAAGAGCGTTGCATATATCTTAATATTTATAATCTAGGTAGTGCATATTCTGTGTTTGTATCTACCTTTTATGTCATGAAAGAGGCTCTAGGGACAAATTATCAAAAACCCACTCTTGAGTCCTTTTATGATGCTTTGATTAGAGAGAAAGATAAGCTTGTACAACTTGGAATGATCAACACTGCAGGTACCTCCAACAAATCCTTAGTTTTCCATCAGAAAGATAAACCCAAGAATCCCAAGAAGCAACATCCTCACCACAATAACAAGAAACATAAGGGTCCCAAAACCACTCAGGCAACTTCTGCTCCTAATGGTGACAAAGGATAAAAATATAAAAATAAGAAGACTGAAAGACATTGTAACTTTTGTGATAAAAATGGTCATGATGAGTCCAAATGTTTTAAGAATATGGAAGCTTTAGAAGTATCGATGAAGAAGCACAACATCAATATTGATTCTACTTTTTCTTTGTCTTCTAATGGAAATGCACTTTTTGCTTCTGGTTTCTCCTTCAATACAACTTCTACTTCTTCTTTTGATGAGTGGCTTATTGATTCTGGAGCATCTTATCATATGGCTAAGGATAAAGACATATTTTCTTCTCTAAATGAATGTAACACCAAGAAAATATTTGTTGGTGATGATAAATCTATTAGTGTTGAAGGATATGGAACAATTCAAGTAGAAAATGGTCATTTCAATGATGTATTATGTGTTTCAAGTCTTTCTTGTAACCTTCTACTAGTATATCAAATCACTCATTAAGGTGAAGGTAAAACCATAGATTTTTCACCTCACCATGTTGTAATCAAGGATCTAAAAGATGCTAAGCATGTTCTTGCAACTGGAATTGTTGATGATATTATCAGGTTGTACAAGTTTGATAACTTTGGGTCATCATCTTTTTCACCAGTTTTTGTTGCTCATAGTGATGCCTTGAGAAAAATTTGGCATGAGTGGTTTGGTCATCTAAACTATCGGTCATTGCATCAAATATCTAATCAATATATGGTGACTAGTCTTCCTCCTATTTCATGCATAGATGGTGTTTGTGCCAGTTGTGTTCTTGACAAACATCATCGAGACAATTTTGACAAACGTGCCTCTTAGCCTGCCTCGGGCCCTTTGCTTCTTGTTCAAAGTGATTTGTGTGGTCCACTTTATTCTCCTTCTTTTCTTGGTTAAATTATTTCTTAACTTTCATTGATGACTTTTCTAGATGTACCTAGTTTTACTTCCTAAAACTTAAGAGCGAAGTTTTTGACAAGTTTTCGGCCTACAAGGCCCTTGTAGAAAAGTAATCTGGACATCAAATTCAAAGGTTAAGAATAGATAATGGAGGAAAATATGTGAACAATAATTTTACAAGTTACTGCACTACACAAGACATCCAAATGAAACACACTGTTCCATATACACCACAACAAAATGGTTTTGCTGAGAGAAATAATTGTACATTAAAAGAAATGGCTCATTGTATGATCCAATCTAAGGGATTAAGTCTAAAGTATTTGGAAGAAGCCATCAACTGTGCAAATTACATATTAAATGACACTCCCACAAAGGCTCTTCAAAATATAACACCGGAAGAAGCTTGGACTAAAATTAAACCAGATATAGGTCACTTCCGTGTATTTGGCAGTATAGCATGGGCTCACATTCGTGATGAGAAAAGCAAATCATTGCAACCTAAAAGTCAGAAGTGTATATTTGTTGGTTATTTTGATTATGTCAAAGGTTATAGACTTCTTCAACCACATTGTAATGAAATTATTATTAGAATAGATGTTAAATTTGATGAAAATCTCTTGGCCTGTGAGCCTAATTTGATGTTTATGCCTTCTTTGGCCTGTGAGCCTAATTCGACGTTTGTTCCTTCTTCAGCTTGCGAGCCATCTTCGATGCTTGTGAATTTTTTTGTTCTAGTTTCTTCTTGAAATAATGACAGTGAGGATGAAAATCCACCTCTGCGTTCTCACCTTCCTCCATATGAGTCCTTTGAAACTAAACCAACACCAACTCCAACTCCACTGCTTCCTAGATGGGTCTATTCAACATGAGAAGCAATTGGTGATCTTTTTAGTGATCCTTTAGATCAATGTCAGACACGTTCACAGTTCAAGCAAGCCTCATCTCTTTTGTCTCAAGTTTCAAAGACTCATGATTCATGTCAGCGACCCTGATGATTAGAAGTCTACTATAGGTTATGTTTTCATCCTTGGTTCAAAACCTGTCACTTGGGCTGGTAGGAAAAAACATGATATTTCACTTTCTTCGGTAGAAGTAGAGTACCGAGCATCAGTAAATGAAAGTCAAGAAGCCTTATGGCTTTGACAGATTCTTTCAGAGTTTGGATTCAGTAGCAACATCCGACTAGCCTTTGGTGCGACAATCATAGTGCCATCAAGCTTGCCAAAGACTGAGTTCAATATCAGTGCAAAAAATTCCCCGAGATACACATGTACTTCATCAGAAAGCTCATTCATGATAAAGTTATTGAAGTTCTCTTTTTCCCTATAGAATATCAAGTTGCAGAAATTTTCACAAAGTCTCTTACAGAAGCAAATTTTTCCAAACTTCGATCTATGTTAGGAGTTCAAGAAGTTGTAATCAAGTGGGGATAGGCTCTAATTCCTCCTTCCATCTCCTATTGTTTCACCATTGTAAATCCTTCCAATCCTATCCCACGTTATTCTTAAGGGGGGATGTTAGGATATTTAGAAAATTAGGAGTTAGTTAATATCTACTTGGTCTAATGTGTCATTAGGTAAAATATTGTTTCTTAGTGTGTTTCTTTAATATGCATTTGTAGTTAGGAAATCCAACGGTCACGATATGTTCTCGGCATAGAGTGATCTGACGATTCATATTCTCCTTGATCTTAACAACCATTGATATGTGGCTTAACACCCGATTGGTACATGATCTCTATTTAAAGAGCACGGAGGGTCATTTGTCGATGATCGATTGTGAGAAAATATCTTGTAAAATCTCTCTTCGATTTTTTTTATTTTGCATTAATAAACTACTCCAAGTTGCCTTGTTGGTTGGGGTCATGGATGTTTCCCCGTAGGGATTTTACAATGTCAAAACATTAGTGTGTTGATATTTGATCTGGCTGTGTGAGTGGTTACTAAAGGTGTTCATGCTCTGTCGGAATACCTATGTTTTTGAACATGTTATAGGAATTATAATTAAGAAGGTAGGACACCATGTTGCATATAATCTTAAGGGATTATTTTTTACAAAACTTAAATATAGAACCAATGAGAAGGAATCATATTCCTTTCTTTATGCTTTCAAGCAATACTATCATTATCATGTAGGGAAGGATAAATGTTTTCACATAGGTCATAATATGTTGATCTTTTTCAAATTGTTAATAAGAGATACAAATAGAGTGGAATTTAAAATGGGGTTCATATATCCAAAAATTCCATCTTTTCATTCAATACAAGAAGGGTAACTTAACAATGTTGTCCATATATTTAGTCACCCACTAGTTATTTTATTCATTATTCTAGATGTTGGGTTTGCTACATATTAATATGGGAAACATATGTATGAAATTGGTCCCTTCTTTGGAGTTGTGGTGAAATCATTAAGACAAACTATAGATATCAACCAAACAAAAGTCTTATAATACACTATGTGTGATAGTTGGCTTTATAATATAGACTAAATCTACATGCCTAGTTGTAAGGATCAACTCAATCTGCTCCATAAATCCCATGCGATAGCATATGCTAGACATTTTGGATCCACTAATACATTGCAACATCTAAAATTTTATTTTTATTAGCCAACAAAGCACAAATAGGTAAAGGATTTAATTTTCCATTTCTCCCTATCCAACCAAGTCTCTTGAGAATAAGTCTTGATGGAATTCAATAGAAACCTCCCGATGAMTTCTTATAGGAATGAATATGTTTTGGTGGTGGTGTGTTGTTATTATGTTATGCTAAGAATTTTTTTTTATGTTCATGGATTTCCAACAAGATGAGAAGATTTGATTTCCCAACTAYAATGGCACCACACATGACGACTTTATGGATTCTTGTATCTAGATTTTTTAGAAATGTGTATCYTCTTTACCAAACATGACAAAAGAAACTAATTTAGGATTTGCAACCATACACATGACCCATATTTCTCTCACTTGGTGATAGGCCATAAACTCTTCAACATACACCATCATCATGAAATTGAATGACTAGGCTCTCTCCACCTTTGGCCCTATGTCATAGTGGAAGATGCATGTTTATACCCTCTTGGATATCATAAAAACACCAGATAATATATGGCTTTAATTTTTAACACAGGTCATTAAAGACTCTGCTCAAGACCTCAAATTTAGAATAATAGATAACCCTCATTGTTCAAACATAAACATACTGAAATGCACAATGGTCTCATGTATATGTGATATCTAACATGGAAATAATTTCAGAGTTAGATGTCATGCCTTTTACAAGTAATAGTAGTTTAAAGAAATTTAAGAAACTAAAACATTTCATTTTATGGTACAAACTTGGTCTTCACCATTAAGATCAAATACATGAAAGGTTGAAGTTGCCAACTAATTGCAAAAAACACCCTGTGATAAAGCATGCAACCTTAGGATATTTTTTTGTTCACTTTTTAACTTGAAAGGATATTATTTCTAGTAATGTGGATGAAGAAAACACAACAATTTGGATGTGTGGATAGTGTTACAAGCTAGAACAAAAAGCAAAAAAATGAGTGTACAAGAAAAAACTAAAAAGATGTTTTTTTTTTCTTACAAGAGGTCAATGACAAACAAACTATGAAGTATTAACAATTCACTACACATAACCATTTGAAGGGTGAACGTCTAAGAATCTTGATATTAAATGAGAAGAAATATGTACTTTTATTCATATTTTAATATGGGCATGTAGAATCCCCAACAATGAAGTTTGTTTCACTTTGATAATACCATGGTTGCGATAATGATATAGTTGAAAACATTGATCTTGGATTTTATGGATATGCACATATGTAAAATAGGGCCCAAAGTACTACAAAATCCATATGGTGGAAATGAAAAATGGAGGCAATCATTATTTCCCACCAACCTTAGCACTATTAGAGGCATATCCAAAAGTGATATTTCTCCTTTTTGTGCTTGAGAAAACTCAAGGTTTTCAATGTCAAGGATTGTTGTGCATTTGTATATATTAGAAAAAAAAACAATTATAGGTTCTATATCAAAATTTCAAATATCAACGCCCCCGGGGGGGCAAGTCAATTGGCAAGTGTCGTGAAAATGAAGTTCCATGAGGTTTCGAGTTCAACTCCCCCAGACTTACCTTGTGTGCCGCATAAGGGGCGTCGTGGGCACACCTGGAGGTTATAGTGGTAGCGGTTGGATAACACAACCACGTGTAACGCGAGCACGTGCCCAACTAGTTGCTGATTCCTCCAGACATTAAAAAAAAAAAAAAAAATTCAAATATCAACAAACTTACAAAATAAAATTTCACCATTATATGAAAACTCTTGTATGTGATGTCCTCCTTGTGGACCCAAGCCTCTCTATAAACCCTTCCTACAAAACTTTCAAGCAATGAATTAATGAAAATATCTAAAAACTAAAATAAAATCCATATTTACATTTTAAAAAATCATAAAAATGGAAATCCAACTGAGATCCAACCACGAAATTGTATCTAAAAAAAATTATTTCAACAATCATCTATGTAATTATCCCCATTATCCCCACTTTGCCAAAACATACAACAATATGAGACCCATACATATGAAATTATTCAAGTAGAATACTCATTAATTCCATAATTAACAACCTTACCATAGGAAATAATTAGTAACAACCCTCCATATCTCTTTTAGCCCATTATTTGGGGGAATTATAATAGGTAGGATAATTTAGAAAACTTCTAATCAAAATATCTAATCTAATATTTGGGGGAATTATAATAGGTAGGATAATTTAGAAAACTTCTTCTTACACAAATTTTAGCAAGTAGGGCTAGGGCTAGTGGATGTGGAGCCAATAAAGATTACCTTGACCTGGATATTGAGGTTGGAGGAGATTGATATCATCTTCCAATCTTGCTCCAAATTTAAAAGGAACATAATAAACATCCTACCTCTTTTAAATTTAATTCAAAGTGGATAGAAGATTATGAGTTCATATACTTAGTAAAGTTAAAATGCGTGAGATTTGATGTCTCTTCAATTGAGTCTACTATACTGTTTGAGTCTACTATACTATTTGTAGTGAATTTGAAAATGGTTAAGAGTGTAATGTCAAACTAGGATTATATCAAGAGAAGGAGATATAAGTAGGACTTAATATTTGTTGAGAATCATATATATGATATATATTTTCATGATGAAGAAGAAATAATTGATGAAATGCATAATAATATATTGAAATATTTGGAACAATTTAAGAGAAAACTACTGGAAGAAAAGGAAGCCAAAGGAAAATTAAAGAGCATGGAAATATGGTTAGACAATGGAGATGAAAATACAAAATACTTTCACAAATTTTCCAATCATAAGAAACAAATTAATGCTATCTATGAAACATAGAGGGATGATGGTAGTAAAACTAGGTCTTTCAAGGGAATTGAAAGCATGGGGGTTTTCACACTTTAAGATGATATATAAAGAACATGATAGCCTAAATATTGGATAAATTGTGAAAATCACTTTATTTCATTTGAATCTTTGTAGGAGAGGATGCAAACGAAATTTTGGTGGAGGACGTGTCAAATGAAGAACTATCATTAAAATGTGTCATTATTCAAGCTATCATTAAAATGTGTCATTATTCAGGCTTAGAGAAAGAACTCAACGTAATTGATTTTTTTATATCAATTTCATCTTAATATTGTGTGGAAATATAACCAATCAAATTGGTATTTTTGTGTCTGAAATATCTTTCTGAGATGATTTCTAGTAAATTCTTTTGTTGTATGGCCTATTGCTAGCCTAGAAACTTGAATTTTCTTCATGGATTCAATGGGATTTTTTTTTTTTATTATTTTTTTGATATTCGAGTAGTTGTTGTCTTTATCGGGATAACTATGGATTCCATTCCCAACTAAAACTTATCTTCCCTTAATCACCCTTTCAATCTTCTCTTCAAATATTAAATCTTCAACAATTTTATGTTCAGGCTCAATATTATTGGTGATGGGACCAACAATAGAACCTTTATTCTTGAGATGTAATCCCTTGCAATCCAGGCCTTCAGTGAGGAATGGGACAAATAGTTTTCTAATATAAGTGGGGACAATAATGCTTCCATTCTTCCCATATCAATTACCATCTTAGTTCCATTGTTTAAAAGGTTTTGTTTTCCCCTTCATTGCCAAAAGTGGAAGTTACGATGGACATTGTTATTGGTGTCTGAAATATCATGTTGAGATCTAACCAATCAAATTGGTATTTCTGTGTGATGAGCCACTATTTTTTTTATTTGATATCACTAATAGTTCAACAGAGAAATAAAAGGTTAGAATGTCTCCTTAAAGGCATGTTGTCTTAGAGAAACATATTCTCTAAGATATCCTCCTTAATGGGTCAGAATGTCTCCTTAAAGGAACATTTTTTATACTTGAAATGTATAAGCAAAAGGGTAACCTTATCACAAATCCTGTTAGTTAAAAGACTTTCYAGGATTTTTCATATCTAAATCTAGGATTACAAAAAATATGTATATTTTTCAATATGTGTAATCTATCTCAGACATACCTGAAGAAAACATTTCACAAAACTTGAATTCTAATATATCAAAAAACAATGATTTTAGTAACAGGGATATGRAGGTTAGCAATGAGAATTTGAGAATTCAAGGTTTGGTTTGTCACTTTAAAATTCAAATCATACAAAAGGATGATAGGAATACAGGGTATAATSTTGTATAAGGTTACATTTTTTAATTCATCCCCTAGGTCTCTTTTCCATTATTTTTTCTAGAACAAGAAGTTGTCTAGAGAGATTGGAGAAAATATTTTTAACATGAAAATGGAAAAGTTACTATTTAACTTGTGTGTTGCAAGAGTTTTCCGAGTAGAAATTGAATTTGTAAGTTGATAGGTAAAATGCAGGACAAGTACAAGATGACCTTGAACCATATTATTCCATGAATCATGTGTAAAGGTTTTGTCTAGATTTGCAACAAACATAGCACAAATTTGGTGAATGCCAAAGTAGAACAAGACTGCCAAATAGTCCAAATATTTCCAATGTGTATAAATCATCTTGGGTGAAATAAAAAAACTAAAGGTGCATTCATTGTTGGAATATTCACCAATACTGAGACGGGGGGGGTGAGTCAATATTGAGCACTTTTTACCATTTTAAACCTTAAGCAATTAATGAGTGAAAGAAACCACTACTAGGTTCTTAAGCAAATTCTTCTTTATAATCAATTGGCTCACCAAGGAGGGAAAAAATACAATAATATTTGATTGAGGGTTGTCATATCAAATGTTGTGGACCATCTACTTAGGAATTTCCAAGAAAATAAAAACTTTCATTCCATTGCTTTCTTGTCCACTTTGTTATGTTTCTAGAATTAGTACCTAGGGTTTCCAAAATCTAGGCAAGCGAAGCATGAAAAAAAATCTAGTGAAATTCCAATATCATAAACTCACAAAGGAAAACAAGTATGAAATTTTTTATAGGGTTAGAAAGTCACTTTAGTTTTCTTAATAAATGTGTCTTATTCCTTCTTTGAGTCATCCCTAGGGATCAAGAAAGAGAAACCCATTTCCCCTATTTTATTATTGTTGGTAGAGAAGTGTCTAAGACATTATATATCTCACCTAAAGAGAAATGGAGGCTTAAGAGGGATCTATATTTCCCAAGAACTCTCATTGTCTTATTAATTTGTATATGATACTATTTTGTTGGGGGATAGCACAACTAGGGATGCAAAATATTTAAGCCAAACACTAAAATTATTCTATGATGCCAATGGGATGATGATCAAAAATAAAAAAAAATTACAATCTTCTTCGACAATGCAACATCGTGGTATGAACAAACAATCAGAGAAATTATGCCCTTCTAGGTTCAAAAGTTGGAATCAAGGTTGAAATATATCAAGTTCAAATTAAAACCTAATGTGTATGGGAATAGAGGTCCATAAAATGAAGTTGAAAAAATTATGGTGTAAGGGTGGCTCTCCTTAGGTGGTATACTAATATTTTTCAAGGCTATGCTCAAAGATTTCCTAGTCGACTGGATATATATGGAATTTAATCACTTTTTCTTCCTCCAAGAAATGAGAAAGTAAAAAGGAATGGTATGAGTGTCCTGGAAGAAAATGGTTATGCCAAAGTATATAATCAAATGGGGACTTAACAATAATAATCTCTTTGGGAAGCACTAGAAACTAAGAGCCATTGGAGGTTTATAAAAATAGATTTGTATTAACAACAAATGATGAAGGATAAATACAAAAGTTTGTTATCCATGGAATCCTCGTTAAGGATTTTTACCAAAAAATGCACTAATGGTTAAATATTTTAGGAAACCATGGTTTTATCCTTCCCACTTATTGGAGAATTATACAGATGGAGAATTTGTAATGGGAAGAAAGTTAATATTAGATTGGTCCCATGGGTAGGGAAAAAAGATAACTACAAGATTTGAAAATACCTCAGAAGGCACCTAGCTCATAAAGGAATCCTAACCTTGATAGATGTATATGACCAAGAGGTAGGAAATCAGCATAACAATGCATGTGAGTGACAAGAAGCATAATCACAATATAAATCATCATCTGAATCATACAAATAAATTGCAATTAGAAATGGAATAACAACTCAAATACCTCGATATTCGATGGTTGTATTATATTCATTTAATGTTTCTCCAATAGATGTTCTAGAAAATATTTAACCATCACACAAAGAATCAACAAAATAGTAAAATAAATTAACAAACATTTTTAAGACTAATAATAATTAAAAATTCTTCAGTGCATGAATACTTGAATGAGCTCCTATTGGTTTTGATAATAATTTATTGGAGCAGTCTAATCTTGGAGCAAACCTCCCTCATTTTGACAGAGCATTAGTGAAGTCAACATTGACTTTGTTGTTTCTCTGTTTGATTTAGGGAGGATTTCTCCAAGGTTATCCAAATCCTAAATTATTCTCTACTAAACATGGCCAACCACGTGAAGGTGGAAGATCTTATGACCTCTCCCCCCCTCACATCACTCTCAATTTCCTAGTACCCAATTGATCTAAAAGAAACATAAATAAACATATAGTAGTCATTCATTAACATATGTGCATAAAGAAACATATAATAATGATTCACTGACATATAACATTCATTCATTCATTCATTAATAATAGACACAAAATGCTTCATCTAAATAATTTTTATCATGAAAAATATGTTTTTAGAATATGGTACATGATGTTTTGTATTATATAGCTCATACAATCAATTCTTTTTCAGTTTCTTTTTTTTTAAATGAATTCAGGAAGGATTTTTTTATATGCTTCTTCCCCTTTCGTTGTTTTGGCCTCTGCATGCCTTATTCATGACCTAATTATGTACTCACAACATCGAGGTTTCTCCAAGGAGGGGCATGGATCATCAGTTGCAATAAGAGATAAATGTTAAATTGATATTTGAAGTTATTATTATTACAAGTATTTCATTAATAAAAAGTGCATTAGAGTTATCTTTACCTTCTTGAGTAAACTGCTAATGTCGATACTCTCGTAATTTCCTGAGAGACATAAGAAAGAAAGCTTTAAAATGTGCAATTCCATGTTCTATGTCCAGAGCATCGCATGTAGATTGTGGCATGTGCTGGTTAGGGTCAGGTATTGTAGTATTGAGATTGACCATGGGGGGTATACGAGTATGAGAGGTCGGCGTAGCATAAACATCGACACCAACCCTGGGGGTGTAACCGTATGATTCTATGTTGATGTAGTAATGGCACTAGTACCAACACTGACATCCATAGGCACATACTCAGGATCAAAACTCTGCAAAAACTCCTGTAAAAATAAATATTTTTTAATGAAGGACTAGTTGTAAGAGTATATAAATTGAAATCCAAAATAAATAAAAAACGGGATAATTAAATATCTTTCTTACCCCATAGTGTTCGATTATGTCCATCAAGACATTATTTATTTTATCTCATTTGTCTGCGGTTGAATCTGAATCAAAGAATGGAGTTCCTTGTTTGATTTTATCACAATCTTCCTTATTTTTTGCTTTGGGTTCATAGAGGAATAAAAATCTTCCTCAGTAAGCACATCCACAAGAGGATATTTTGACTTCTCTAAGGTTGTTTCCTTCCCCTGTCACCCTGAGACAAGTGTAGATTAGAATTAGAAAAAATATAATAAATCAAAATGTATGACAAGTAAAATTGGTTCATGAATACGCATTGGAAAAAAGCATGGCATGCTGAAAACATCAAAGTAAAGAGTGACTAAAGAACATAATGAAAATCATCAAACATAAGAGTCATTTCTTACAGGTTGGGTAAAATAGTATACATATGGATCCCATAATAGAAACATATGTATCTATTCGATTCAAATTGTAATCAATCAATAATACTTCCCCTGCAACTATCGATTGTATTGGACATATGAATACACGATTTCCTTCCTGCCCCTCAAATGCAATTGGGTTTCTTATTTTTGGTCATCGGTCGTGTATTGTTTATAAACCTCGCAATATTCCCCGTTGATTTTGGCCTTTCATCAATATACATAGTTTCTCCTTTATTTTGATCCTCATCTTTTAGCCATTATAATTTGCAGCCACACCTGTTATAATTTTGATCCTCGTCTTTTAGTCATATCAAATATTTATAGATGTAACAGGGTTCGAACTGTTGGATCATGTTGTCATTGATGCCAATGGTTTGTCATTGATGTCAATGGTTTGATTACTTGGTAGATTGTTGGATCATATGTCATTGATGTAAATGGTTTGGTTTGATTGATGTCATTGGTTGATGTCAAGTAATTGATTGATATGATTCCCTTGGTGAGAATGTTATATGTCCAAGTGGAAACCAATCGATGCAAAGGTAAACAAATGGATGAACTCCAAAGTGGTCCCCTTATGGTGAAATCCCTCACGGGAAGACGCTTTGCGGATTGAGTTATCCTAGAAGAATGGTTGGAGGACCCATGCTCTCATTATTGTCTTATCATGATTGA